>APFE031021963.1:0-69161 GCA_000404065.3 Pinus taeda
CTCATGGAGAAGAATACTTTATATTGTTCATTGATGATTTTTCCAGAATGTGTTGGATAGGTCTTCTAAAGCATAAATATGAAGCATTTGAAAATTTCAAAGCCTTCAAAGCTTTGGCTGAAAATGAATCAGATTGCAAAGTAAAATTCCTCAAATCTGATCGAGGAGGGGAATTTACCTCAGATGAATTCTTTGACTTTTGTGAACAACATGGAATAAAAAGGTAGTTCTCCACTACAAGGACTCCTCAACAAAATGGAGCGGTAGAATGGATGAAAAAAACTGTTCAACAAATGGCTCGTGCTATGCTAGATGAATCTGGAACTCCTGCAACCTTCTGGGTTGAAGCTGCATTCACCGTCGTAACTATTCTCAACCAAGAAAATGTTCGGGTAAATAGCACTCAAACTCCACTTGAACTTTGGTATGGTAAGACTCCTACTATAAAATAATTCAAAGTTTTTGGAAGCAAATGTTACATCAAAAGGATTGATGAAAAACTTGGTAAGTTTGAACCCAGAGCAGATGAAGGTATTCTTCTTGGCTACTCTTCCCGAAGTAAAGGATATAAATGTTATAATAAAAGACTTGGGAAAATTATGGAAAGTATTGATGTTGTGGTTGATGAAGCATGCAAAAATCCAAAACAGATAAAAACTTAAGATTATGACAATGAAGAAGATGAGTATCATTTTCCTACATCAAATCACATTGATTCTGAAGAAGAAACCAATGAAGCAATAGAAGAATAATTAACGATAGAAGAAAAGACTCCATCCAGGTATGTTCAGAAAAATCATCCAAAAACTCAAATTTTAGGGGGAAAAGGGGCAGGTGTGCAGACTAGAAGAACCATTGCTAAAGCTTCAAGCTATATAGCATTACTCTCTTCCATTGAACCTAAAAATGTAAATGAAGCATGCAAAGATGAATGTTGGGTCAAGGCCATGAATGAATAACTTGAGCAAATTGAAAAAAATAATACTTGGGAATTAGTTCCTAGACCTCATGATAAGAATATCATAGGAACTAAATGGATATTCAAAAGTAAGCTGAACGAAAATGGAGAAGTTATTAGAAACAAGGCTAGACTTGTTTGTAAAGGATATTCTCAACAAGAAGGTATATATTTTGAAGAAACTTTTGCACCTATTGCTAGACTTGAAGCCATAAGAATGTTTCTTGCTCTTTCTAGTTTTCAAAAATTCAAAGTATACCAAATGGATGTAAAATATGCCTTTCTTAATGGAGACTTAGAAGAAGAAATCTATATTGAACAACCAGAAGGATTCATTCTTAGAAAATCAGAAAAGTTCTCTATGGTCTAAAACAGGCTCCAAGGGCATGGTATTACCGTCTTGGCAAATATCTCCACCAACACAGTTTTTCAAAGGGGTCAGCAAATAGCAATCTATATACAAAGATGGACACTGGGTAAATTGCTAATAATTGTTGTGTATGTTGATGATATCATTTTTGGTAGCAATGAAGAATCCATGAGTCTGAATTTTGCTTTAGCAATGCAGCAAGAATTTGAAATGTCCTTGCTTGGTGAGCTTACCTATTTTCTTGGTCTACAGGTTCAATAAAATAAAGATGGTATTTTTCTCTCACAAACCAAATATCTCAAACAGATCCTGAAAAAGTATGGCATGGAAGATCCTAAACCAGTATGTACCACAATGGTAATAGGATATAGTCTTAGCTCAAATGATGAGTCAGTAGTAATATATCAACCAAATTACAGATCCATGATTGGTAGCCTGTTTTATCTAACTAGTACCCGACCGAACATCATGCATGTAGTGGGAATAGTTGGAAGATACCAAGCAAATCCAAAGAAATCACACCTTCAGGCAGCCAAAAGGATTTTCAAATATCTTCAAGGAACACAAAACCTTGTTTTATGGTATCCTAGAGATACAGATCTTACACTTCATGCATATACAGATGCAGATTGGGCAAGAAGTGTTAATGATAAAAAAATCACTAGTGGTGGTGCATTCTATATGGGTTCCAGGTTGGTGTCTTGGTTCAGCAAGAAACAAAGTTCAATTGCATTATCTACAGCTGAAGAAAAATACGTGGTTGTTGCATCTTGCTGCACACAACTACTTTGGATGATGTAAACCTTGCAAGACATTCAAATCACATGTACTTCACCCATCTCCATTCTATGTGATAATACAAGTGCCATCAGTATTTCCAAGAATCCAGTCATGCACTCCAAGACCAAGCACATACCCATCAAATATCATTTTCTACGTGAACAAGTGCTTGAACAAAAGGTCAAATTGGAGTATGTTCCCTCCAAAGAATAGGTTGCTGATATATTCACTAAACCACTACTTAGAGAGACATTTGAATATCTCAGAAAAAAGATGGGAGTAGTTTCTACATCATGTTGTTGTTAAATCCTATTTTTCAGAGAAAGGTTGGTTATATGCGAGTTTCATGAAGCATAGTCGCATACATATGCTAGTTTCTATGGGCATAGTTGCATATATGTTGGGTTGAAGAAAAGCAGTGGGCCAGACTAAAAAAAAAATGGTATGCTATGGTTCTGTAAATTATCTACTCTATTTGAATGATGGTTTCAATTTGTTGATATATTGGTCCTCATAGTGTTGTTGATCACTTGATGTATATCTCATTGATGATGATGCTTTGATATCTCTTACTTACATATGCAATGATTAGATCTGACAGTGAATAGGTGGAACAGGTTCAAGGGGAGAACATGGTTGATGATATTTTGGGAACTAATGATGGACATATACAAGTTGCTTGTCTAGATGCTATTGACAGATGCTATTGATGATAGTTTCTGATGACGATCATGGTCTTGTTTAAGATATTTGGTCTCTGTTATATATGTCATGTATATCTTTTAATGTAAAGGTCATGAAAAGACCTAATTTGTAACCCCAATATGCATGGGATGGATGATGTAATGTTTCTTGTTTTTGTCATGTATAAACAATTGGTATATCCCCACTTGGTTGGGTGGATGAGTCAAATTTGGTATATCCCACTTGGTTGGGAGATGGATGCATGTATGAGTCATTGGTGATAGGAAGGTCATTTTTGATGTATGTATAGAGGCATGTTCTTCTTTTAGAACATATTTTTGCAAACTTTTCTTATGCTCAAGGGGAGCATGGACTCGATCATGGGAGCTCAATCAATACACTTCAGTATATCAGAAAATTGAGCATTCACTCAGGGGGAACATGACCCTTTGCCTTTGATGACAAAAGGGGAGAGTGACTTGGTGTGGTTGTTGTTGCCATCAAGTCCAAAGGGGTAGATTTTTGGCATTGTGATGTATGTGTTGTACTTGATGGCAACCCTCTTGTAGCAGAACAACTCTCGTGAATATGGGAACTAGATGAATCTACAGAAGGGATATTAGATGTGATAGAATGCATGACAGTAGTGTTTACAAATGTGATGAAATGCAGGGTAGCTTCAAGGAATCAGGTCAGAAGGAAACTCACTCAGATGAAGGATCACAGTATAATAGGTAAACAGCAAGGAATTACAGATCATTTTTCTTAGAATGAAGAAAGAGAGGTATACGGAGGTTCACCACTGACCAAGTTGTGTATACACGCAGGTTCATTGTATACAAGTTGAATATACAAACACATGCACTTTCACAGAAGGAAAAGCACATATACCTTGGAAAAATAAATTTTTGGTCTGAAGTATTTGGTCCATGGTATTTTGATCCATGGTATTGGTCCAAGATATCTGGTCTGAGGTATTGACCCTAGATATTTGGTCCAAGGTATTGGTCCTAAGTGGTTTTGGTCCATGGTATTGAGGAAGGCCTAAAAACTATAAAAGGAGGAGAAGATCATTAGGCCAAGGTGTGCGAGTGTCAAATATCTGATGAAGTGTGAGATCTAGTATGCAGGTTATTGGGTTATGGTGCATTGTTGGATCTGAACCAAGGATGAATCTTAGCTAATGATGAAGGATAAGATCTAATGATGTATCAAGATCTTAAGGCTTGAAGTGAATTATCTTTATGTTGTTTGATCATGTATTTGAATAATTGGCACATGTTGTAGTCTGTAAATATGATGATCTAGGTGGTGGGCTCCAGTATTGCAGCAATAATGCTGCAACTCCTGGGACACCCTTCTTTACTTTTATCAACCCGTTTGTTCGTAACAAACTTGGAAGCGACGATGATGTATGCACAAGTACTAGCACTTGCCGCAGCTGTCACTTGGTCAGCTGGCACAAGTCCGCTAGGGGCTTTAGCCAACTTCTATGAGCTCTTAGAAGAAGCTTTTAATTGATGGATGAAAGCTAACTCAAAGGAAGCTAATCTACTTGCGAAAAGAGATTGACAAACTGAAGGAAAGCGCAAACCCTAGCAAACCCTAGTTCTACCAGCTAGTCCTACTGATGCAAAGATGAGAGTGCAAAATACTGAAAGAGATGTCATTACTTCTATGAAGGTAAAATACATGTGTTTAGACTATTTTTGTCCTAAGAAAGAATATTCTTGTATTTTTTGA
Source organism: Pinus taeda (assembly GCA_000404065.3). Taxonomy (NCBI): domain Eukaryota; kingdom Viridiplantae; phylum Streptophyta; class Pinopsida; order Pinales; family Pinaceae; genus Pinus; species Pinus taeda. The sequence continues at coordinate 4,536 of APFE031021963.1, forward strand.
TTAAGTTGTCAATTTTCTCATGCATATGCTTGAATTGTGCTTTATTGTGCAGGTGTGGATCAAGGAAGAGGAATGTTTGGAAAAGGTTGGAAAGGTTCAGAGAGGGTCTAAGGAGTCCCTAACACTCTTCCAGATAGTTTCACAAAGGTTGGCTATCAGGAAACCTCATTTGTGAGCTTCTACAGGAAGTTTGCAGGGGTTCTACAGGATGTTTCAGAATTTCTACAGGATGTTTGGAAATCAGTTTTTAGGGCATGGATGAGTGAGGGAAGGTGAATGGATGGATCTGGAGGTAGGATAGGGGTCTAAAAATGTCCTAAGGACTAGTGGATGGAGCGGTGGAGAGGTGTAGAAGGCTGACTTGGCTTAAAGAAGGCTAAGGCAATGATGAGCAAGGAGGTAGGGTTACGTGGACAAAAAGGATAGATGGGAAACGAGAAACTTAGCTAAGAGACAGAACAGGTGGCTCAGATGATACTTTGGGTGGATGAAAGAATGGAGGAGACGCCCTACATGGTGTACCTTGAAAAATCAACAAAGGCCTACAAATGATCAAATCTTGAACTAATCTAGTCTAACCATCAACAACATAAATGAACAGCAAATTTATTTGGGAAGAAAACCTTGTACATCAACTATGCAAATAAACATTTCAGATGTCCAAACCCATGACTAATCTCTGCTAATGAAGAACAGTACACTAAGGATTGCATGGTCAAGCAAACTAGTGTTTTTGTTGAGGCAGCACTCTTTCCTCAATTCCAGCCCCTAATCCAATAAGGATGAGGTGAAACCAGGAGTGTGGTTGTCCCTTTCCTTGGAGGTTTTTCTGTTATTATCCTACCAAAGCACCTAAAGCAATGTCATTCATAAACAGTGATCTATTCAAGCAACATAACGAAATCTACATAACAGAAATAAGTTCAAATGCATAAAGGAAAACAATGATACGTAAAGGAAAAGTAATAGTACAGAAAGGAGGCCCTAGGCTCTCAGGTTGGGCCCAACCCTGAGAGCTATGGCTCCTATGAAAACTCAGATTTGATAGGAAACCAAACTGCTTCTCATTATCCAAAAATAATCATAAGAGTCATGCCAAAAATGGCTACAAAAGAACGAAATAGGACTGGCAACACTGAGGTGCAAAATACACAATAGTTTCAAAAGTCCCTTACAAAGGTTGAGGCCTCAATGTTTATACATCACGAGGGACCTAGCTGGCCTCCTCAATCTGTGGAACTCGGTTGTCAAACTGTGAGTTAAATAGTCCCTTCTAAATTCTGCTTCGCTGCCTTCTAGATTCGGTTTGGTGGTCTTTGGAGCTCGGAGTTGGGGGTGAAGATCGCGAGGAAGGGTTATTTAATGCCATAAGAAACCCTCCTTCGAATCCTCACCTTAGGATTGGCTGTCTTATAGCCCATGATTGCTTTGACTTTACTCCAATATGTGTCAAAAAACTTGAAATAAGCACGTGTTAACCACCTAGGAAAAGTGACTTCCCTTATTCGTACAAATGACATAAACATACTAAAAATAATGCATAAGCTATAGAAAATGAAGGATTTGAACAAGGACTGAACAAGGATAATTAGGCCAAAGGAGCCCAACAAGTGACTAGTTTTGCGGCTCATCATCACCCCCTGCTAAAAGGGTTTCTCATCCTCTGAGCAACTAGTCCAGCTCCTCGTCTTTCATTTCTTTAATGACCACTCTCACATCCCAAGCTTCTGAAGTAGTGTCCTCCACACTGTCATGGAATCCGGCCTTCCTCTCCACCTCTTCGCACTGCTTATGCTCCTCCTCTTCTGTGCCTCCCTCTAACAATCCGAAAAGTAAGGGTGGACTTAGCTTGAGGCCTATCCAATTGGCTTGGAGGTTCTGCATAGACTTCTTGTAGAGAGGTACCCATGCCAAAGCCTCCCTCATCTGAGTTGGAGTGTGATATTCTCAAATTTTGAGGCTGTGGGACAATGTGTTCCACCTACGGGTGCAAGCATGAACACAATTTTCCCCTAGTAATCGCTCCATATCCTCGAAGTGTGCTATGGCCTGGGCCTGACAATCCATGTACTCTAATAAACCTCGAGAGTTGGTTGCTAGGTGCTGGTGAGAAGATATCAATGTTGTGGGGTCCCCTGGCTCTGCTCTAATCAGCAGTGGTTCATGTAACTCCTAGTCCATGACATTCCTAACCTCAGCTGCTCTCTTCTCTTCGTGGTTTAACCATGAGGTCATTACCATCAGCTACATGTCCCCTACTGCCGTGTTGGGGTCCCACGAAGTGATGTTTGGAAGGGCCAAATTATGGAGGTAAAACTCTGAAAGCTTGGCCTTATCTTCTGATGAACTGGTGTTACATAAATCTGTGAACTGCTGGGGGTTTTGGATGTGGGAGATACCCCTCTGTGCCAACGTGTTGATTTGGAACTGCAGCCACTAGTCCCTTAGGTACAGGCCATAAGATTTGGCAGGCTGCCTACATTGCAGTGCTTCCATTGCCCAACTGACCATGCAGGCCAGTTGTGCCTCCTTTTATTGCACCTGTTGCTTTAGGGATTGTATCTCCATATCTGCCTGTAGTCCCCTTTCCTATAGCTACTGGTTGAATTCCTCGAAATTAGCTCGCATCTCTTCTTTTCCTTGAGGCTCTACTGAGGGATCCTTGGCTGTCGTGTCCTTTTCTTTCCTCTGTCCCTGCAGCTGGATCTGTTGTCTGAGAAACTCATTCTCTTCTCTTAACTTGGCTTGCTGGGAGCTTTCCACATGCCTTACTCTTGCCAACTCCCTTTGTGCTTCCTTGAACCTTTCCTCTAGAGGCCCAATATTTATTACTCCCTTAGATTTAGCTATCCTCATCCACGTGTGGGTTCGTACCCATTCTTCCTCTACTGCTAAAAACAGTGGCACTGTGAACTTTAGGGGAATAATTCTGCCTGCCTCCAAAAAGTTATAATAAGAGCCCAAGTTGGGATGGGAGCTTGGTTCCATGATAACATCGGATTTCTCCTCCTTTGGTGGTGACTTGGCTACTCACTCCTCCTCTTGTGGTGACTCGGTTGCCTTCTCCTCCATCTGCTCAGTTTCTTTCAGCCTAGCTAAAGTTTCATGTAGAATAGCCTCAGCATCCTGTAGAGAGGCTTCTGAGCTTAAATTTTCCATTCTGTCCCTCCATGAGGATGTTTTTGGGCTCCCCCGCTCATAAGTAATGGATGCTTTGGAGGGGGATTTATCCCTTGGTGTGGTAGGGGTATCCACGATAGTGATTGGTTCTTTTGATGGAGGCCGGGGTCTACCAGTCTTAATTCTTACACTCCTTCTCGCTTTAAAATACAAAGGAGTCTCCCTCTTTCATTTTTATTTTGGCTTGGGAGAGGTACTTAGGGCGGCCAGCACAGCTGCTGCCTCCCTAGCTAGGATTTCATTCCACTTCTCCTTCTGTTGTCCTCCTTTCGGACTTCCTGTAAAAAGTCCTGTAGCAGTTGCTTTTTGGCTTCCTGTAGAAGCCGTTTTCAACTTTCCTATAGAAAGACTCTGTTGCTTTCCTGTAGAAATACTCTGTTGCTTTCTTGTAGAATCCGAGGGCATTGTTTTAGCCTGCTTGGCTGAGGGGACTTTTTCTTTTATCTTGGCTGAGGTTACCTTATGGGTGCCCTTACTGTCCTGGACTTTCTTAGTCCGTTCCGCCCTACTCTGTAGTCGTTTTTCCCTGGGCGTTGGTGCAATCCCATCATCCCCTGTTTTGGCAGCTTTCCTTGTTGCTGGTGTTCCTTTTTGCTCCTTCTTTAGTGTTTTTCCAGGGGTGTCTTGTTTTTTAACTTTCTTCTCGACCTGAGTAGGCTCCTTCTCCTCACTGCTAGAAGAAGTGAGCTCCTCGGCTAAGAATCAGATGTCATCGTCCTTCGACATATTCTAGAAAATTTCCTAGGAGAGAGGGATAGTGAAAGTGTGGAGTGCATCTTCTATGAGGAGCTTAATAAGCCCATGGTGAGCTAGCTAGTCTGATGTCCCCTCTCTGAGTTTGGTGGCACATTCGGTCATGGACTGCAGGAGGAAATAAGGAATGCTCAATTTTTTCTCTGAGGGCAGGTCCATGTGGTGTATGAGTTCTGTGAGCAACCGAAAATGATAACCATATATGATGCTAAATCGCCCCTCACACGTAATATACTTCATAATTTGGAGGTTGAATTCACTCCAGAATGGTTGTAGGCTAGTCCTCTGAACTCCGTTCTTATCTTCTGAGAATTATTCTTCTCGCAAGAAGAATTCTTCCATAGCCTTTCGACCCAGCTTCCTCTCCTCCTTATCCCAAGGCATCCCCATTGGAAGATCAGTCACCCTGCTAATGAGCTGTGGGGTGAGTCTAAGGGTCAGTCCTCTGAAATTGAGAACCGCCAATGTTTTTGACTTCGGCTTTAGGGCCGAAGGAATTCTTCTGTAATTTCATTGTCATGCCCTTGGAGCTTGTCACAAAATGACATCCATTGTGCACGGGAAAATAGGTCTACCACCTCAGGGGTTTCCCGTAATTTCTTTGAGTTTGAAGGTTCTTTTCGAATGAACCCAACCGGCATGGTAAAACTCTGTGGTTGCTCATGTTTCCACGTAGACTGGGAATTATGGGTGGATTCCTTCCTCAGAGCATAAAAAAGATAACTTTGGTCGATTACCCTGTGCCGAATTTGCCTGCTCGCATATACAGAAGGAGAATTTCGGGAATTTTCACTCGGAGCGCAAAGCTGTGTCTCTGTTATACACACAGCCGCATAAAATTTACAATTTTAATAGTGTTTGACAGGGTATCACTTTCTGCAGGAGGGATTTTCATTCATGCATGGAGCAAATTGCTCATGAAAATTACTACGACGATTTCGGCAGCGACATATATAAAAAAACAGACAGAATTGCACTCAAATTTCTCTACCCCCTCTACAACATCGAATTCACCACCTTTGGAATTTTTTTTGCATGGGGAGGTTAAATTCTTCCTACCTCACCGAAATCCACCACCCTTGACATGAACAGTCTACACTGCTTTGGATGCCGTGTTTCCTGTAGCGCAGCTTCCTGTAGAAGTTGTTCTCGGCTTCCGGAGGAGGTTACGGTAGCGTAGGACCAGTCTGAGTAGTAGCAGGATGTTTGAACAGGTCGAAAACTTCGAGTTAACCACTTGCAGAGGAGGAGGATGCACATTCAACTTGAAAACGGTTGTGTTCATAAATGACTGCGGTGCATCATAAGTATCAACCGGCCAATTTCGAATTGCTGCGGAATTCATGGCGCAGGGGTGAGCTTTCCCTGATGATCCGTTGGCCGACGTCATTGCAATCATACCCCAACGTGCCCCTGACCGCCGAATTCTTTCCTCTGTATTTATCGCCGCTATTCTTGTCATACCTCTACTTCTCCCCGGCTGGACACTTCCCACGTGCCAATTATCCACCCTTTCGGCATAATCAATCCAGTTCGGATCCTACAAGGCCGCTTGACTGGCTGTGGTGGCCAGTTGAGTGGAAACCAGCCTTGTTCAATCCGCCCATTTTCACAGTCATGCATATTCAGAGTATAGCTTATGCAATTGGACGAAATAAGGTTAGGCACTTACCTATGCGGCCATGGACGTGGTTTTTTCCAGGTTCGAAGATGCAGGATGCTGGATCTGCGTGCTGCTGCATCGTGTTCAAGTGCTGGAGATTCCCTGCATTTGTTGTTGCTAGCTGTGAGTCTTGGAGACCTGTTCCTCCGGTGGCGAACATGGCATGCACCGGTTTTGTGAGCTGATGGTGTCTTCGTGGTAGGTACTCCAACTGGATCAGCTGCTACAGGATTCCTGTAGGATATCTTGTAGCCGTTTCTCCTCCTGGGGTGCATGCTGACATAATTCGAGTCGCGTTGCACAGGTGAAAGGTCTTGAGGTTGCCTAAGAAGGTGAGTGCTCGAGCCTCAGAAGACCTTACTTTTGAGATTTGAAAAAAACACAATTTTCCTTATTTGAAAAGCAGAGTTCTGGTTGCATGTGTAGGTATGCTTGCTCATATTGGGATGATGGCGGTGAAAAGAGGTGAAGCAAATGGAGGATGGAAGAAAAGGGTGGTCGCATGCCTCCTCAGCCGACTTCAAGCTCCAAATCCTTCTCTGCAGTCGATTCTAGCCCATCGAAAATTTCTACAGGAAGTTTCCTGTAGAAATACAGAACTTCCTGTAGAAAGTCCTGTAGCTTCCTGTAGAAGGCTGAACCATGATCCGATTGTGCCCAATCTTTGTAAAAATGAGCGTTCATGGTGGGTGTGCATGAGAGGCTGTCTGGTAGCTTGATAGGGACCCTTGTCCTTGAGTTGAGAGTCCTCCTTTGGTGCACTGTATACCTGCAACCTGCAACACTTTCAGAGATCAGCTTGTTTTTTTCTTTTTTCCCTTTTTGTTTCTCTTTTTTTTTTTTCTTTCTTCTTTTTTTTCTTTTTTTTCTTTTAAGAGACAACAGGGGTGCCTCAATGAGGTTTTCACCCATACCACCTGCCTTGGGCTCCTTAAAAAGGTTTTCACCCAAGGATCTTCTTTTATTCCCATTCTTTTTTTTAGAGAGACAGCAGGAGCGCCTGAATGAGGTTTTCACTCCTACCATCTGCCTTGGGCGCCTCAGGAAGGTTTTCAATCAAGGATATTTTTTATTGCATATATATTTTATTTTTTTTAAAATATAAAATGATGCTCAGGGTGTGCCCAAAACAGAGGCAGAACCCTTCTCTATGACGAGCACTGATTTTTCCATAGTTTTGATGAACTCTTGCCTCGAAAGAGGTTTCCTGTAGATCTTTAGTCAATGCCCATTGACGAGCATGGGGATGGCTTCTTCATCAATAGTCCGGATAAGGATGGAACCATTTTCATTACACTTTTCCACTACATATGGTCCTAGCCACCTCGTTCTCAACTTCCCTTTGAAATCCTTATGTCTGGAATCATATAGCAACGCCCAATCTCCTGGCTAGAATTGTTTGTCATTGAGGTGTCGGTCATGCCACACCTTCCTCTGAAGTTGAGTCACTTCTGAGTGGAGGAGGGCCTGCATTCAAAGTTCATCTAACCCATTCAGCTGCATTAACCTTTCTTGTTGAGCATGGCTGAGATCTAGGTCTAGCTGAGCTGCCATCCTCAATGTGTTGTATTCAAACTCGATTGACAGCAAAGCTCTCTTCCCATAGACCAGCTCATAGGGTGTGAAACTGGTTGTGGTATTCCAATTGGTGTTGTAGACCCAAGTGGCCTCAACCATGCGATCTTCCCACTCCCTTTTGCTACTGCTCACCACCTTAGTCAAGATCCCCTCTAATGCTCTGTTGGTGACTTCCACTTGCCCATTCGCTTGAGGATGATATGGGGTGGAAGTCCTATGCTTGATTTTGTGATGAGCAAGAAAGTCTTCAATCAAATTGGAGGTGAACTGGCTTCCTTGATTGGTGACTAACTCCCTTGGGTAGCCAAATTTGTAGAAAATGTTTTCTCTTAAAAACTCGGCCACCTTTTCTTCTGTTGTTGCTTTAATTGCCTTGTTCCCTGTCCACTTTGTCAGATAGTCTGTGCACACAATGATGTAAGACTTTTGCCTTGAAGGAGGGTTGATAGGGCCCACAAAGTCCATACCCCACTTCTCAAATGGCTCAAGAGTCACTTGAGGTTGGAGAGGCATTTTGTCCCTTGGGGTTGGTTTCCCCATCCTTTGTTATCGGTCACATTGGTTGATATATCTTCTGACATCTTCATGAAGAGTGGGCCAATAGTAGCCTGCTTGTAGAATTTTGAAGGCAGTCCTCTTGGCTGCAAAATGTCCTCCACAAGGCCCATTGTGACAAGTTAGGAGGATGTCAAAAACTTCCTCCTCCCTTACGCAACTCCTTAAGATCTGATCAGGGCCAAGTTTGAACAAGTTGTCCCCGATCCAAGTGAATGAGGCACTTTTTCTCACGATTCTGCTCTTCTCCCTTGAGGATAAGTGCGGAGGGAACTGTGTGGAGACCAGATAGTTGGCTATGTCAGCAAATCATGGGGAGAGTACCGAGATAGCAAACAGATGCTCATCTGGCATCTGGTCATCCAGTGTTTCTTATTCACCTGCAGTGAAATTCACTCTAGACAAAAAGTTAGCAACAACATTTTCTTTACCTGGTTTGTCAATGATGGTCAAATCAAACTGCTGCAACAAAAGTAACCATCTAATAATACAAGCATTCACATTAGGCTTATTCATTGAATATCGGATTACAGCATGGTCAGTATGTACAAATGTTTGATAGCCAGTGATATAGTGTCGGAACTTGTTCAGGGAATGGACCACAGCTAGGAACTCTTTCTCAGTTACCATATAATTCATTTCTGCCTTGGATAAGTTTTTACTAACAAAGTATATAGCATATGGGATTTTTTCTTCAACTTGTCCTAAGGTTGCCCCTATGGCTTTGTTCAAGGCATCAATGTGGATGTGGAAAGGCAGGGCCCAGTTTGGGCCTCTCAGAATTGGAGCAGACACCAACTTATCCTTCAACTCATTCAGAGCCTTCTGGCAGTCATCCGACCATTTAAAATCAACATCTTTTGCTAAGAGGCCAAACAATGGCGAGGCTAACTTACTAAAGTATTTAATGAATCTACGGTAATATCCTGCTAAGACTAGGAAACTCCAGACATCTCTCACCTTCTGAGGAGGGGGGACCCTTTTGATGATAGCAACTTTATTGGGATCCACCTGTAACCCTTGGCGAGAAATGGTATGGCCTAACATGGTCCCTTCAGTCATCAGGAACTCACATTTCTCAGTACTGAGGGATAGGTTCATCTCAATGCACTTGCTCAAAACTTTTCCCATGTTGGACAAGGCTTCCTAGAAGCTAGACCCGTAAGGAGTAAAGTCATCCATATAGATTTCTACTTAATCATGGACCAACTCGGCAAAGATGCTTAATACAACCCTCTGGAAAGTGGCAGGGGCATTACATAGCCCAAAGGGAAGGACACGGTAGGCAAAGGTACCCCATGGACAAGTGAAAGTGGTCTTATCTTGGTCCTCCAGGCTGATTTGGATCTGATTCTACCCGCTGAACCCATCTAGGAAAGAGAAAAACCTCTTCCCTGCCAGACCATCCAACACTTGATCTATGAAAGGTAAAGGGAAGTGGTCTTTCTTGGTGGCTTTGTTCAATTATCTGTAGTCCACACAGATTCTCCATCTCCCATTTTTCTTGGGCACCAACACCAGAGGGGAAACCCATTCGCTATCCGAGATGGGGTATATGAATCCTGCATCCAACAATTTTTGCACTTCTTCTTTGACAATGTCCTTGAGGGCTGGATTCATTCTCCTCTAAGGTTGCCTGACTGGTTTACAGTCCTCCTTGATGTAGATATGATGAGTACAGACTGAGGGATGGATTCCCTTCATTTCCTTGTAGCTCCAAGCAAAGGCCTCCAAATGGCAGGTCAAGAGGCTACATAGATCCTTTTCCTGAGAGGGAGAGAGAGAGGAGCTTATCTTCAAAGTCTTCTCAGGGCCAAACTCCACATTCCTAACTCTAGGGGTGGTCAGATTAGTGGTGCCGAAGTCCACTAAAGCATTGGCCTGGGTGTCTTCCACCAATTCTTCCAAGGATAGCTCACTAGGGGGAGGATTTTGGATTAAAGTTTCAATCAAATCATCCTTGGCTGGAGGACATCCCTTGCTGGCTTCTACTGTGCATAATGGTGTAGAGTAGACCTCATCATCTTCTTCTTCTTCCAACCATAGGGGTAAGTCTTGTTCTAGCAGAGGTTGGGCAGGAGGGTATAGGACCAACTGTTTGGACATAGGCCCATTTTTTATAGTCATGCTTCTGGCTCGACAGCTGATGTAAGCATCTACAGTGGCTAGCCAAGGCCTTCTCAAAATGAGGGGATATCCTGTGAGTGTTGCCTTAGGCTGGAGGACCAAAAAGTTCGCAAGGTATTCCCAGGAGTCAACAGAGACCAAGACATCCTCCACAATCCCTTCGGGAGTCACGGTGGAGCGGTCTGCCAATTGCAGCACGGTCGAGGTCTTCCTTAGGGAACTCTGAATATTGAGCTTAAGCATGGTGTCCCTGGTCATCACATTGATGGCAGCCCCTAGATCAATCAAAGTGTGGGGTATAATGGTGCCATTTATGTGGACATCAATTATAGGGCTCCCAGGGTCCAAATACTTCGAACAGATTACTTGCCCCAACATGAGATCAGACAGTTGTCCTATGACATTGATGGTCGAGGCATCTTTCTTTCACCTGCTTGGGTGCCTGAAACACTTCTTCTTAATCTATTTGTTGTATATCGGTACATCTTTTATGGCCTGGAGAAGTGGAATTTTCACATGCAACTGCTTGAGTTCTCCCAGAAGCTCATCCTCCTCTGGGTTGGGTTGTGTGGTCGCTGTGAGTCGCTCAAGAAAGGGTGGAATGGCTTGGGGTTCACTTTCTTATCTCTCTTCCTCCTCTTCTAAGGGAGGAGGTTGGCGTTCTGAAAGGACCTTCCCATATCGCAAGTTGATCTCCTGGATCTCCACAGCATAGGTAGGGCATGTTGTCTCCCCAATATATACCTGCTGGGCCTGTCTGTTGTTGGGGTTTGGGTTTGGTTGAGCAGGCATCTGGGGTTGTCTTGGAGGAGCAGGAGGTAATGGTTGAGGTTGAGTTGGTGGTGGAGGAAAAATGGCGGGAGGAGTGTTGTATTGGGGCCTCCACCCTGGTTGAGGTGCATTCCACTGAGGTTGCGGCTAGGCATGAGAGTGAAACGAGTGAGAAGGAGGTTGAGTTTGGTATGGAGATAGATAAGACCACAGAGGAGGTGCGGACTAGGAAGGATGAGCAGGGGGACCCCAAGAAGGTATATGAGCAGGTTGGTTGGGATGGTAATAAGCTTGGGATGACCCTTGCATTCCCTGCTGATACGGTCTGGGTCCATGAGACCTCCTTTGGTTGAGGAAGTAGAGAGGTTCAGTAGCCACCTTGGTCCCTAGGTAGATGGCTTTAAATCCAGGCAAGGTAGGGCATTGGTTGGTGGGATGGTCTTCCTCACACATGAAACATACCTCTACTGAGTTAATGGGCACTCATTCTTGGGGTGCTTCCTTGTGCATCTAGGACAAAAAATGGCCAAAGGCCTCTCAACTTCTTCTTTCTTCTGCTGAATTCGAAAGGTATCAAGTTGCATGGCAATGGTCTGTCTCATTTCGCTCTTAAGGTCTTCCATCTGGTTAGCAAACTCATTCTTGGAGAAAGAGGTACTAGCTGAGAGATGATTCCCCCTACCTCTCTTCCGGGCTGCCCTAGAATGGTTTCTAAACACGGTCTTTATATCCTCATAAGGTAGTTGGTAGATGTCTCCTCTAGCCAGCAGGTTAAGGGTGTCCAGAAGGTCTTCAGGGACTCCTCGGAGCAGAACCAACTTCAGAGATTCCAGGTCAAGTGTGCACCTGGCCCGTTTATAACTGAGTTGGAACCTTTCCTCATAGTCTTCCAAAGATTCATCACTGCCCATGGTCATCCGAAATATTTCTCCCCTAGTTTCCTTGGACCTACAATAGTCTCTGTACTGGGCGTTGAAAGCTTGTTGCATTTGAGCCCAAGTGGTGATACTGTTTCTAGGTAACCCCATGAACCAGTGTAATGCTACATCCTTGAGGGTAGAGGGAAAGATCATCATAGTCATAAGTTCGAGAAAGGACAACAAACTCAAACAGGAAGGTATCAGGGTCCTCATTAGTCAAACCATGGAAATGAGGTAGCGCAGAGGGACTTATGTTTTTCATTTTCATGTCTCCATTGGTATCTCAGATGGGAAAGGCACCCTGTATTCTCTCGTCTTCTCTTCTACCGTTTTAGTTTTCAGCCATGGCTTCAGATGGAATGTTTCCTCACTCTTCTTCTGTTATAGGATCTTCGTATATCTCAGGAGGTTCACCTATAGGTTCTTCTGGCTCACTGTCACCAGAGAAAAGAGAAGGTTGACTCAGTGATGTGGTGGGGGTGTTGGCTAAGAGTTTGCCGGTTTTATCTCTGTTCCTACGAGGCATGAAATGGAAAGACCTTTTCTTGCTTTTTTTGTATTTTTTCTTGTACCTGCAAAACTAAAATAGATTGAACTGCAACTAGCTATCTTACTGAAATGAAAATGTGGAATTCAAATGAAAGCAGGAAAGGACTAATCTATTTTGCAGAATTGAAATGCGGAATTGAAATGCTAATTTACGCTTGCAGAATTGAAATGCTAATCTATGAAAGCAGGAAATGTCTACTTTTACTTTTGTGGAAAAGAAATTGCAAAATGGAAATGAAATAAACTACTTAGTAGAAGTTTGTAGTCGAAAATAGAAGAAAAGCAACAATCACCAATACTCTACACTTCCCCGGAAACGACGCCAAAAATATGGTGGGCTCCAGTATTGCAGCAATAATGCTCCAACTCCTGGGACTCCCTTCTTTATTTTTATCAACCCAGTTGTTCGTAACAAACTTGGAAGCAACAGTGTTGTATGCACAAGTACTAGCCTTTGTCGTAGTTGTCACTTGGTCAGCTGGCACAAGTCCACTAGGGGCTTTAGCCAACTTCTATGAGCTCTAAGAAGAAGCTTTTAAGTGATGGATGAAAGCTAACTCAAAGGAAGCTAATCTACTTGCAAAAAGAGATTGACAAACTGAAGGAAAATGCAAACCCTGGCAAACCCTAATTCTACTAGCTAGTCTTACAAATGCAAAGATGAGGGTGAAAACTACTGAAAGAGATGCCATTACTTTTATGAAGGGAAAAATGCATGTGTTTACACTACTTTTATCCTAAGAAAACGTCTTTTTGTATTTTTATTAAGTTCTTAATTTTCTCATGCATATGCTTGAACTGTGCTTTACTGTGCAGGTGTGGATCAAGGAAGAGGAATGCTTGGAAATGGTTGGAAAGGTTCAGAGAGGGTCTAAGGAGTCCCTAACACTCTTCCATAGAGTTTCACAAAGTTTGGTTATCGGGAAACCTCACTTGTGAGCTCCTACAGGAAGTCTGCAGGGGTTCTACAGGATGTTTCAGAATTTCTACAAGATGTTTGGAAATCGGTTTTTAGGGGATGGATGAGTGAGGGAAGGTGCATGGATGGATATGGAGGTAGGATAGGGGTCTAAAAATGGCCTAAGGACTGATGGATGGAGCGGTGAAGAGGTGTAGAAGGCTGACTTGGCTTGAAGAAGGCTAAGGCGATGATGAGTAAGGAGGCAAGGTTTCGTGGACAGAAAGGATATATGGGGGAATGAGAAACTTAGCTAAGAGACAGAACAGGTGACTCAGATGATACTTTGGGTGGATGAAAGAATGGAGAAGATTCCCTGCACAGTGTACCTTGATCAAATCAACAAAGGCTTGCAAATTATTAAATCCTAAACTAGTCTAGTCTAACCATCAACAACATAAATGAAAAACACTTTATTTGGGAAGAAAACCTTGTACACCATCTATATAAAGAAACATTCCAGATGTCCAAACCCATGACTAATCTCTGCTAATAAAAACAAGCACACTAAAGATTTCATAATCAAGCAAACTAGTGTTTTTGTGAGGCAGCATTGTTTCCTCAATTCCAGCCCCAAATCCAATAAGGGTGAGGTGAAACTAGGAGTGTGGTTGTCCATTTTCTTGGAGGTTTTTCTGTTATTATCCTACCAAAGCACCTAAAACAATGTCATTCATAAACAGTGATCTATTCCAGCAACATAACGAAATCTACATAACAGAAATATGTTCAAATGCATAAAGGAAAACAGTGATACGTAAAGGAAAAGTAACAATACAGAAAGGAGGCCCTAGGCTCTCAGGTTGGGCCCAACCCTGAGAGCTATGGCTCCTATGAAAAAATCAGATCTGATAGGAAACCAAACTACTTCTCATTATCCAAAAATAATCATAAAATTCATGCCAAAAATGGCTACAAAAGAACAAAATAGAACTGGCAGCACTGAGGTGCAAAGTACATAATAGTTTCAAAAGTCTTTTTACGAAGGTTGAGGCCTCAACATTTATACATCATGAGGGACCTAGCTGGCCTCCTCAATTTTTGGAACTCGACTGTCAAACTATGAGTTAAACAGTCCCTTCTAAATGCTGCTTGGATGCCTTCTAGATTCGGTTTGGTGGTCTTTGGAGCTCGAAGTTGGGGGTGAAGATACCGAGGAAGGGTTAATTAATGCCATAGGCAACCCCCCTTCGAATCCTCACCTCAAGCTAGGATGCCTTATAGCTCATGATTGCTTTGACTTTGCTCCAATATGTGTCAAAAAACCTGAAATAAGCACGTGTTAACCACCTAGGAAACGTGACTTCCCTTATTCGTACCAATGACATAAACATACTAAAAATAATGCATAAACCATAGAAAATGATGGATTTGAACAAGGAATGAACAAGGATAATTAGGCCAAATGAGCCCAACAAGTTACCAATCTTGGGGCTCATCAGTTCGCTAAAAGAAGTGGAGATGAACATAATCATCAACAGAGGAATTAGAAGAACATCATAAGTGATATGTCATCACATGGGTCTGAGGGTCTTCTTTAGCGTTTCCTTCAAATTTGGCAAAATCGCTTGGAATTTTAGTGGGAACTGGAGGTCAATAAGGAAAATCAAGAATTGGATCATTAGTAATTCTTGAGACATCGACCAGTTCCAACATTGCTAAAAATGGAAATTGTCGGTTAAAATGCATATAAGGCCTTTGACAAGGCCCAATCTGTGGGTTCCAACCTTGTTGGTAAGGACTATGCCCCCAAAGTGGAGGACTTTGACCATAAGGGGCTTGATGTTTCCTCCACTGAGGGGTACCTTGACCATAAGGTGGATTTTTTCCAGGGTAGGGTTGATATTGACCTGCCAAAGGCCATTGATAACCATAAGGAGGATAACAGTTATGTGCGGCATATGGATTGTAAAGTTGATGCACCTACTGACCCTGGTAATAAAGTTGTTGGCCCTGTTGTTGTAGGGGCTAGCCTTGCTGATATACAAGTTGAGTTTGCTGCTGCAAGGGTTGACCTTGCTGTTGCAATGGTTGACCTTATGGATACAAGTTTTGGTTGGGTTGTTGGACAAACTATGTTTTCTCTTTAAAAGGTTGTTGAAACTATTGCAAAGGTTGCTCCTACTGCTGCAAAGGCTACCCTTGCTGTTGTAAAGGTTCCCCTTCTTGCAGTAAAGGTCATTGAATAGTAACTTGAGGGATAACCTGTTAGCACTGATAAGTTCCAATTAGGATTTGACCATATGCACCAGGAATAGGATATTGAGCAGTTTGCACATGAGGGCGTGCTTTCAAAATAAAGGTTGGATTTTACAATGCTTGTGAACTATGTGGAACATAAGACTCTTGGTTAGGTATCTGGGTCGTATAAGGCTGCTGATAATAGATATTACCTACCCCGGACGGATAAATGGGATTAGGAATACCACTAGGATTAGGTTGATTCACTCCAACCATGTGAGGTTGTGATCCACTCACATGAGTTCCACCTGACACAAAAGGAAATTTTGGATTTTCCCCCTCAAGCTGTGAATGAGGTGGTGGAACATTTTGTTTACGTGATGGAGGGACTGAGGAACTTACAGACATATGAATCGAAACTATTAGTTACGTCAGAATGGAAGGCTAAAATTACGATAATGGTTGTGATGGAATCATCAGTTGAATTAGAACTAAAGTGACGACAATTTTCATAGGTATCTGAGAGGTCGTGTTAGGAATAAACAGACCAGAAGTAGGCATAGAATTTTACGACCAAATTTGATTTTGGTATAAAGAAGAAGCACTGGGAGTTCCTGAAACTAATTGAGCCAAGGTTGTATAACCATGTGGAAGCATATTATTCAAGCTCATTATCAATGTTAGGAGTGTGAGTAGTGGATATTTTCGGAGGACGTCAAGGAGAGGTTGGAATCTCACCTTCTGAAGCCATAGGTAGAAATAGCTGGCGAGGAGGAATCTGAGACGGACGATGAGATAACTCCAAAGGAACACCTGGTTGATCGTATGGACTAAGGATGTTGAGGAGACATCAAAAATGGATCAAGTAATGGATTCGGAGGATATTAAACAAACCTTTGTGGACTCTCATGGGTTTCTGGATTAGAATCCTGAGATGACGATGAGTCTCGAGGTGGAGCATGAGAAGCAAGGGGTTGGATGCTTGGAACAATTCCAAGTTCAAAGCCTTGAGCTTCAAGTGACTGCGAAAGTTTAGTATGGACTCCTTTTGAAGACCATTCAGTATCAAACAATGAAGGGGAACTGTGAGGTGAAATCAATAGTTAAGCCATGGTGACTTTCTCTCAAGAGAAGAAGGAGAAGAGATGATTCATTGAGGGCTGATTAAAATTAAAATTTACAAGGAATTACTCAATGTGAGGCTAAGAAGCCACTGCATGGGTTCGACATGTTATCGTTGGCAGTTAATTTTATCATGCGAAACAACAAATAAATCAAAATACCTAATGTTGGGAAAGAGGGTTTACCAAGTATCTATGAACCGCTATATACACCTTAGCAGAAACTAAGGACTTGGCGTACGACATTCGGTCTCCCCGAATGTTATGTTCAGCGTATCACATTTACAAGGCGGCTAACTCGATTAGCTATGGCTAAAATATAACAACCTAGTGGGGTCTCCAAATATATACTCTATAGTACGGGGAGTACAAGTCCGTGTTAGCGTTGTCTAATGCATAATTGTTCAATGAGAGCATCCCTATATACTTTCCATATTGAAGTGCCTCCTATATACATGAAAATATTGGAGAACCTTTGATATACTTCCACAGTGGGATGAGATTTCACCCTCGGAATACAATGTACGCAGTTAGAAATAGTTGTGTTAGGATATTCCGACACATAGGAAATAGTTAAGTATAACTTGGTCTAGTGTAGAGTTAGGTAAAATGCGTTTCTTTACTATGTTCTTTTTGTAACTTACAATCTGACGGTCATGATATGTTCTAGACATGAAGTGATGCGACGGTCCATTCTCTCCTCAGTATTATCATGGCTTAACACCCGATTGGTCCATGATCTCTATTTAAAGAGCATGGAGGGTCATTTGTAAGGTGACCGTTCATGAGAGAAGCTTATGTAAATTTTCTCTTTTATTAATAAATCGCCTGAAGTGGCCGTGTTGGCTTAGGTCATGGACTGTTTGCCTATTTGATGGTTTTAACCACATTAAGAATTCTGGTGTATTGATCTATGATCTGTTTGTGAGTGGTTTCCTCTGGTTTTCTATCTGAGAAACTTATCCTAGAAATTCCTACAGGCTATCAGAGCTATTTGAGGGCCGCATCTGTTGGTGATCCAAATCCGAAGTTGGTACAACTACATCTGACTGTCATTTCCTAGATCTATTATTTCTGACTGCTTTTGGGCCGAGAAGACTACTCTATTGTGTTAAGAACATATGTTCCAGTGAGGAACCCCTTTAGTTTCACACAAAAATGTTTCTGGTAGCCTTAGATACATCAGTTTTAAGATCTGGAGGTATACAGTCTTTATTTGCAGTTTTAGTTATTCATCTCTCTGCTTATTTCAGTTAATTTAGCTCTCTGTTTTTTATTACTAGATCTACACCTTTCATTTCTGTGTATGCTCTTTTCCCCGTGACTCTATGCAATCTGGGAAAATCAGAAATAGAAAGGAATGATTTTTCTCAGGCGTATGCTCTTTTCCGCCATGCCTTAGTATGATCTTGGAAAATCAGAAACATTGAGGAAAATATTTAGTTTCCAATGAAAGCTAACTTCAAGGCATAAGGTTTGGTGTTTTTGCATGTCCGTGTTTGGTTCTGTGGTTTTTTTTTTTTTGTAGGCAAAAAGGGCTTTTTCAAGCAAGCATGCATTCCAAGGCTTCATGAAAAAAAACCCTTTCTCTTTTCCAAAAGTTACTAACTTTTTAAACTAGCTCACTTGGTGCAAAGTTACTTTATGAGAATAGAAGTCTTGGATTCGAGTCTTTCTTTTTGTTAAGTTACTTTTTCAAAAGGCACATGTAACTTATGTTTTAAAGTTACTTTATGTAAAAGTGTTCTCACTCATTATAAAAAGTGAGTCACTTTTAATTCTAAAGTCTCTTTTATCTTTTATTTAAGTTACAATTTAGTGGGTAGCTCATAAAATACCATTGTAAAAGTGACCTTTACTTATTTATAAAGGTGGGTCTCTCTCTCTCACACACACACACAGATATAATATATATATTATATATAATATATATATATATATAATATAGATATATATAGATTATATATTATATTATATATATAATTATATATATATATATATTAAAGTGAGCTAATTATATTAAGTTTGGAGGGGGGGTGGGATTTTTTTTTAAATATAACATTATCATTCACTTTTGCACATTCACGTACTTCCTCGGCATCTTCAACAACATTTCTTCAAAAATCCATAACTTCTTCATCCAGAAGCCGTTTTAGAGCTGTTTTTTTTTAATCGGCCTAACTTTTCAAGATCTTTCCATTGTAACACTTATTTTCACCATCTACAAATTCAGTTTCTATTAAAATGGAAAGCCCATGCCAAGTTATTCTTGACAACACCAACTACTTACAATCGTTATCCTACATTGTGGATTTACTTAGAAGTAAATGTCTTTATGCAATAGCCTCAGGCCAAGAATCTAAACCTAAAGATGAAGATAAGGCAGCCAAATGGGAAAATATGCAAGATCAAGCACATGGGTTGATAGAGATGTATATTTCTTGAGACCTCAGATTCCATATCGCATAACTTGATACCCCTGATGAAGCAATGAAATAACTCAATAAAGTTTTTGGAATTAAAAATGAAATTAGAGCCCATCAACTCGAAAATGAGTTTCTTATGTTGGACCCCAATAATTTTTCTTCCATTGAAGATTTTTTGTCCGAGTTCAAGACCCTTAGACTTCTCTTGGAAGGTGTTAAGGTTAAGAAAGAAGATGGCAGTCTTATCTATTCCATTCTTATAAAGTTAGGACCAACCTACTCTATGTTTGTTTCCACCTTCCATTCTACTAGAGAAGCCTTTATTTCTCCAGGATAAGCCTACAAGTCCCCCTCTTTTGATGCCTTTTGTGATTCTTTAATAAGTAAACAAGGAAAGCTCTTACATATTGGTCTTCTTAATCTTGGAAACTCTTCTACGAAATCCTTAGCCGCCCAACATCAACCAAGTTTAAAGAATCCTAAGAAGCAGCATCCTAAAAAGAATAGTCCTAAACAAACCAAGGGTCATAAGCACTTTCAGTCTCAAAATGAAAAATCAATTTAACAAAATGATAAGGCAAATAAAAACAAAGGGAAGAAGACAGATAGGCATTGCAACTTTTGTAATCAATATGGCCACTTAGAATCTAAGTGCTTTAAGAAGATGGATACCTTGGAAGCAACAATGAAGAAGAATAACTTCCATTTGTAGCACTCTTCAACTTCATCTTCAAGAATAGAACTTTTTGCATGTGGTTTTCAAGCATCTCAGTCTGGTTATGCACTAGATGTATCTTCTTCTTCTCATTCTCATGATTGGCTCATTGATTCAAGAGATTCTTATCACATGGACAAAAACAAAGCCATGTTTTCTTCTTAAATGATTGTAACACCAAAAATATATATGTTGGTGATGGTAGATCTCTTAGTATTGTAGGGACTAGAACTATTCATCTAGACAATGGTTAATTTAATGATGTATTACGTGTTTCTACCTTATCCCACAACCTTTTATCTGTATATCAGATAACTCATTCAGGTGACGGTAAAACCATTGAATTTTCACCTCATGATGTTGTAATTAAGGACCTCAAAGATCCTAGATTTTAGCTACTGGAATCACTAATGATTCTACAAGGTTGTATAAGTTTAACAAATTTTGGTCATCAACTCTTCCCTCGATATTTGTTGCTCATAATGATGAAGTGAGAAAACAACTTGGTCACTTAAACTATCGCTCCCTTCAAAATCTATGTAAAGAAAATATGGTGACAGGTCTTCCTATGGTATTTTGCAGAGATGGTGTTTGTTTCAGATGTGTACTCGAAAAACATCATCGGGATAGTTTTGAAAAATGTGCTTCTTGGCACACCTCATCCCCTTTACAACTTGTACATAGTGATTTATGTGGTCCACTTCCAGTTGTTTCATTCTCTGATACAAGTATTTCTTAAATTTCATTGATGATTTCTCCAGACGCACTTGGGTATACTTATTAAATCTCAATAGTGAAGTATTTAACATGTTCTTGGCCTTTAAGGCCTTTGTTGAGAAACAATCTGGATATCAAATTCTTAAGCTAAGATCTAATAATGGTGGAGAATATTTTAACAACAAATTCATCAACTTTTTCATAGAGCATGGAATTCAAATGTAACATACTATTCCATATACTCCACAACAAAGTGGTTTAGTTAAAAGGAAGAATCACACCTTAAAGGAAATGGCTAATTGTATGCTTCAATCTAAAGGACTTAGTCTTAATTTTTGGGCAGAAGAAATTAACTATGCAAATTACATAGTAAATTGCACTCCTACTAAATTTTTAAAGAATATCACTCCAGAAGAAGCATGGAACTCAATTAAACCATATGTAAATCACTTTTGTGTTTTTGGAAGTATGGGCCCATATTCCAGATGAGAAACATAAAGCCTTAGAACCTAAGCGTGAAAAATGTATTTTTGTTGGATATTCTGAAGATGTTAAAGGATATAGACTACTTTCACCTGAATCCAAAAACATTATCATTAGAAAAGATGTAAATTTTGTTGAAAATGTATCGGCCTACGCACCTAGTTCAGTGAATGTGCCACCTCTCTCTATCCCTTCTACAGCTGAAAATATATCTTCTTTAGATGATGACGATGAGGATGAAAGTCCTCCCCCACCTTCTCAAGATCCTCCTTCATCTCCCCAGCTTCCAAAATGGGTTCATTTTACTAGGGATGCAACAGGTGATCCTACAGATCAGTGATGTACATGTTCTCAGTTCGATAGAGCCTCCTCTTTACTGGATCAAGCTTCAGCGGATTATGATCCTGACACCTTAGTAGAAGCTTCAAGCCATCCAGATTGGGATGGAACTATGAATGACGAATATCATTCATTATTGGAAAATGATACATGGGATCTTGTTCCTCTTCCAAAGGGAAGAAAACTTGTTAGATGTAAATGGGTTTACAGAACCAACTTTGGACCAGATGGAAAAGTTCATAAACATAAAGCTCATCTTGTTGCTAAGGGATTTTCACAAGTTGAAGGCATTGACTATATTGAAACCTTCTCCCTTGTTGCCAAAATGAACTTTATCCACCTTATTCTTTCCCTTCCTACCTCTTTCAAATGGGAAGTCCATCAGTTGGATGTTAAATTTTCCTTTTTGCATCGAGACTTCCATGAAGAAATCTACATGGAACAACCTCCTAGCTTTAGACAAACAGACTCTAGCCTTGTATGTTGTCTTAAGAAATCCCTTTATGCTCTCAAGCAAGCCCCTTAGGCTTGGTATGCCAAAATGGATAGATTTTTTTAGATATTGGATTTTCTAGGTGTCATTTTGACAATACTATCTACACCAAGAAAGTGGGTAAGTCTCTTATCACTCTTGTTCTTTATGTTGATGATCTTATCCTTTCTGGTAGTGATCCCAACCTTATAAACCATGTGAAGTCCAAACTTAAAAAGAAATTTGAAATGATAGACTTAGGAAACTTGCATTATTTTCTTGGTCTTCAATTCTTGCAATCCAAGGAAGGTATTTCCCTTTCCTAGTACAAGTATGCCTGTGATCTTTTATGCCACTTTCACATCGAAGATTATAAGCTAGCCCCTTCTCCCTTGCAGTCTGGAGCGAAATTTTCAGCCATTTGTACTTCCCTAGAATTTGATGCTACCTTATACAGTCAGCTTGTTGGAAACAAATTTTATCTTAACCATACCTGTCCTGACCTTTCCTTTGTTGTTGGCCTTATTGCTTGATTTATGAAAAACACACATGAAATTCATTGGAAAGAATCTAAAAGAATAGATCGTAATGTTTGAGGTATAATTCAGTTTGGGATTCATTACAGTGCAGAAGCATCTCCTCTATTGGTTCGTTTCAATGATTCTGATTGGGTTGGTGACCCTGATGATCGGAAATCTACTGTCGGTTATATCTTCACTCTTGGTTCTAGACCTATTACATGGGCTTGCAAGAATAAAAGTGCCATTTCTCTTTCTTCAATAGAAGCATAGTATCGTGGCACCATAGAAGCTAGTAAGGAGGCGCTATGGCTTCGTTAGATCCTGTCAGAGTTTGGTTTTCAGTAGCAACATCTAACTACACTTTTGTGTGATAATCAAAGTACCATTCAGCTATGCAAAGATCTTGTCCAACATCAGCGCAACAAACACATTGAACTACACATGCACTTCATCAGAAAGCTAATTCATGACCATGTTCTTGAAGTGCAATATTGTTAAAATGATAATCAAGTTGCAGACATCTTTACAAAGGCTCTCATAGAGGCGAAGTTTACTAAACTTCAATTTATGGTTGGAGTTCAGGAAATTTTCACTAAGGGGGGATAGGCTCTAATGCATCCTTCCTTCTCCTATTGTGTCATATTTGTACATCCTTCAATCCTATCCCAAGTTGTTCTTAAGGGGGGATGTTATGATATTCCGACACATAGGAAATAGTTAAGTATAACTTGGTCTAGTGTAGACTTAGGTAAAGTGTGTTTCTTTATTATGTACTACTTTTTGTAACTTACAATCTGACGATCATGATATGTTCTAGACATGAAGTGATCTAACGGTTCATTTTCTCTTCGATATTATTGACACTTGATCCGTAGCTTAACACTCAATTGGTCCATGATCTCTATTTAAAGAGCATGGAGGTTCATTTGTAAGGTGACCACTCATGAGAGAAGTTTATGTAATTTTTTTTCTTTTATTAATAATTGCCTGAAGATGCCGATTGGCTCAGGCCATGGACTATTTCCCTCTTTGAGGGTTTTAACCACGTCAAGAATATTGGTGTATTTATCTACGATTTGTTTGTGAGTGATGCCCTTTGGTTTTCTATCTGAGGAACTTACCATGTAAATTCCTGCAAGATGCTATGTTTAAAGACATCGAAACATGTCTCTAGCCTATACCTCTAGATATTTGCATTAGGTTACAAATTCTCCTTAGGTTGATTGAGGTAAATTTTAAGTTTATATTGAATTAAGTTTCAATGTGATCGCTCAAGGTGTCACCTGAATTCCTATGATGCAACTAAATGATAAAAATGAAATCTTTTCATTTGATGAAGGCTAAACTAATGAAGGAAGAGAGACAACCAAATAATGCATCAGCCAAGAAAAATGAATCAAAATGCAACTCTTTGTCTTTCCAATGAAAAATGTAAAAATGAAATTTAATCTTTCACTTTCATTAACAAATGCAATCCAATGAGAAACAAAAATCACTTTCCTTTCGCTAATATGCACTAATATTTTGTTCTTTTCCTTTCACTTTGATTAAACAATGTAAACTAATGCAATGAGCAAAGGAAAAATGCAATATGAAACAACCAAAATGAAAATTCTATTCACTTATGGTTTTGAATTCTAATCATTTCAAAAATACTTAAATGAAGGAATCTTTCACTTTTATTTTCGAAACAAAGAAATCAAAACAAGCATTCACTTTCAGTCCTTCCAAAGCAAACAACTGTAATCTATGCTTGACAATGGAGAAAAAGAAATCTTCAAAGCACCAATATGACAATACTAATGAAAATAACTTCACAATAATGAATGGAAAGTAACTTGAAAATGGTGTCTTGATTACAGTAAGACTCCTAAATGGAAGCAATCAATCTCAGAGAGATAGACCAAGCAATGAGTGAAGGGTGACCTAGAACCCTTAGAAACCTTAAAAGGAAATCAAGGTTCAAAGACACATCAACAAATCTAAGAGACAATTGAAATCATACAATGTTAACAATGAAGACAAACACACTGTAGTTACACTGGAAAATCAATAATGGAGGTTGAAAATCACTGAAAACAAGGAGAAACCCTAATTTTTTTCTATCCTTTGAGATCAACACACTTGTTAAAGGAAAAAGGCCAATGAAAGGCAAAGCAACGCGACTGTAATTTGAAAATCAGCGCTGCCACTGCTCCTGAAAGAGCAGAAAACACATTAGGTGAGAAAAATAAGGAAAAAATAAAAAAATATTCTAGGTCAGAGCAGGCTTAAAATTCCCAGGCAATAACTAGTGAGTGCAAATAGCTACAATGATGCACACAAGACAAGAAATTGATGGTTGGTCAAAATCATTAGAGAATCTAATCAAAGGACTGAATGGAAAGGGTTATAGCTTCCCCAGTGGAGTCACCATTTTGTTGTCTAGGTAAATCCTCTCTGCAGATAGAGACAATCCCTTTAGCCTAATGAGTGGGACTAGCAACCTATGTGAAAATCTACAAGACACTTTCCTAAATTACAATAGAAATGAGAGAAGAGGAAGATGACCTACCTCATTTTGATGCTATAACACACTCCTTGTTGAAGATCTTGAATTTTTCACTCCTTAGGCTTAGCTCTAGTGCTCACAATGTTCAAATACCTACCCAAGAGGTCAAAAACAAAACAAAGGATACAAGTGCAACAAGCATAATTGAAAGTAATCCACTTAACAAATCAAGGAGCATTAAGATAAATAATGCATTAACACAAACAATTATGGAAAGTGAACCAATAGTTGTATATATTAATGAAATAAAGGAGGAAGCATACAACCAAGCCTTGATGTCAATAATCCCTCCTTGAGTGAATGTCAAAGTCCAATCTCAAGCTCTCCAAGCACTCCTTCTCCAAGCCAAATAAGTAGCATGTAGGCACTATCTCAACATAAGGGTGCAAATAATCAGAGACTAACCATTTGGGAATGGGAGAGGATGAATATATAGGCAGGGAGAGGGAGTTAGGGTCTCTCCAATGATATGGAAAGCCCTCATCTCAAGGAGGTAGCTCATAAAAATAAGATCAAAGGGAAATATTAGGAGAATTCGACCACATCCACACCGAACAACCTCTAGCTCTTTGTTTTCGAAGCCTCTAGATCAGGAAGCTTCTTTTCCTCTTTGGGAAAACTTTCTTTTTAGGGATCAGCGTGAGTATCCAAGTAAAAAGTGTGCTGGTAGTGCGAGTATCCAAGTAAAAATTATGCTAGCAGTGCGAGTCTAGTATAGTGCAACTCGCCATCATAACTAGTTGTCGGTGTCACAGTCTGTTGGTTCTGAAATTAGGGGTTTAGAGCTTACTTCTTCAAGGAAGGCTCAAGGCGTATTTCCATCATTGTTTCAAGGAGGATCTGAACTGCATATCAGGATGGTTACACTACATTATTTCCAAGTTTCGAGCACTTCAGGGTATGACATAGGGAAGCATAGGAGGCATGAAAAAATATTGTGTAACAACATCCTTCTAGTAGTAGTTGGTGAATCAGGGAGTCTGTGCTTCCTTTAGGTTGGAGCTTCTAAACTCAGGAATTGGAGCATCCATATAGTAATAGCTTGTAAACAAGGTGTTATTGCATCTAGGGTTCGAAACCTCCTTTAGTTGTAGCTGAAAATGGTGGAAGTTGGAGCTTCCTATTGATGTACATTTTATTGAAGACAAATATTAAGAAGCATTCGGTTTTTTTGTCTCGGTCGGGTTTCCACCTAAAATCTCTATGTCCACTGTCTTTATTGTTGTGCATTGTTGAATAGTGTTCATGAATGTTTATTTTTTTATGCTAATAACAATAAATGCTCTGCGATGTTAAAAATATACTCATTGATAAGAGATGCCGATTCAACCCCCCTCAATATTTCCACAAAATACTAGATTTTGACTATACACAAGATTCTTAGTTTCTAGGTTCCAAAGTTTATAACCTTTAAGACTATCTTTATATCCAATAAAGATACACTTTTCAAATTTCTTATCCAACTTACTCTTATACACAATCATCACAACCAATTACCCTAATACATTTAAGAGAAGGTTTCTTACCAATGGATAGCTCATGTGGAGTCTCGTCATTCAATGCTAATGAGGGCGATCTAATTACTAGATAACATGTAATGTCTATTACCTCTACCCAGAATTCCTGTCTTAACTTGGCACCACTAAGCATGTTGCTTTCCTTATCCATCAATGTCATGTTCATCCTTTCTACAAATCCATTCTTTTAAGGTTTGTATGAAGTAATCTTCTACCTTACTATACCACTCTTCTTACAGAATTCTTCAAAATCATGCCCACATAATTATCCACCATTATTTGTCCCCAACACCTTAATTTTATTCTCTATCTATTTTCAACGAGAGGCTTAAATTTTTTGAACTTGATGAAGACTTTAAATTTCTTCCTAAGGAAATAAACCCATTTATTCCTCAAGAAGTCATCTATGAATGAGACATAGTACATAGATTTACTTAGTGGTGGAACTAACGCAAGTCCATACACATCACTATGCACCAACTATATTATTCCCTCTCGCCTCATAGAATCAAATGAGAATCTTACCTATTTTTTCTTCCCATATAAACAATGTTCATAAAAATGAAAATCTAGAGGGAAATTAGACATACATTCTACGATACCATTATTGTGTAGTACTTGAAGGCCCTTATCCCCAATATTTCTCAGTATTTAATTCCATAACATAATATTTTATTTAGAAGATGCAAGAGCTTTTCCTTATCATTCTCCACTCTTAGGAACAACAAAAATATTGCACCCATCACTAAAATTATTCCCAAAAACTTATATAGATTTCCAATCCTAACTCCCCTCAACAACACCATTGCTCCTCAAACCATCATGCAAGTATTGTTTTTAGACACTACTTTTACATCTAAATCACTCATATTACTTATATAAATTAGATTTTGGGCTAATCCTAGGATGTGTGAAACACTAGGGAGTTTTTTAATCCTTCCACACATGAACTTCAACTATAAATTTCCTCATCCTATAATTCTAGCTATTGGTTCATCTCCTAATAAAACATCACCACGGTTCATCTCCTAATAAAACATCACCACCATCGAATCTTTCATTCTCACAAAACCAATCCTTCTGAGGAGTCATGTGAAGGCATGCACTTTATTTGACCAATCATGGCTCATGATCTACATCTGTACTTGAAGAATCTAAGTACACATCCCATCCTTCACATGAGGAGGTTTCTACTTTTGTAGAAGGAGCATATTTAGATCCATTCCTTTTCTCAATAATTTTAGATATGAAATATTTCTTATAATGCCCTTATTTTCCACATCTCCAACATATATTTATGAACATTCCTAGAGATTTAGACCTTCCTCTAAATTTAGATCTCCCTCTTGGGGAATTATTTTTATTTCTATTCTAGGAGCATCATCTTATAGTCAAGGTATCTTCATTTTGGATTTCCATGTTTTTCTATCTCATCTCCTCCCATAACAAGGATACTTCTATTTCATCTAACTTTAAGGTAGTTTCATTACTACCTATGGAAAAAAAATATACTATCCCACAAGTACGGTAGAGAACATAACAAAATGATGCACTTATCTTAACATTAAATTTTAATATCAACGGATAATAATTGACTTACCAAAGAATTAAAGGCATTTATATGCTTTGTCACTTAGTCTCCATCCTTCATCCTTATTATATACAACTTCTTCCATAGTAATAATTATTTCACTAGGGACAAAGATTGATACAAAGCCCCTAACATGTCCCACAATGCCTCTTTTGTAATTTCTCCTAAAACATTCAATAATAATAAATATGAGAGTCATTATCGCATTCTTCTCCTTGAATTTTGGTCCAACTTGGTCAAGAATTTTATTGGCATCCCTATTGGAGTAGTGCCTGGATCCACAATGATTCATTGGTCTCTATCCACTAAAAAATCTTCAATTTTGAGATTCCACAACTCAAAACTCTGCCCATTGAATTTCTTGATCTCTATCTTCAAATTTCACACCATTTACTTTTCACCACAAGAATCACTTCCATAGATCCCCCATTATAACAAGTTCTACCATAGGCATCAACCAAAACCCTTAGCCAAAAGGGTGTCCCCTTGAAGCCAAAATTTCTTTGATACCTAATGTAGGTTTTTAACCCTATACAATTAATTATTGCAAACATAGTCTTAATTAAAATAGAAAAGACACAGCATAAAACACACACATTAACACAATTATTTTATCATATAAAACCAAAACAAAAAACCCAATAAGGTTTTTTAGTACATATATTCTTCTATACAATATTATAATACAAAATATATCCCCTAGCAACCATGAATCACCAATGCATTTACCTTGGATTAAAATACATCCATAATTCCTTAATCAAAATCATAAAACATGGGAAAAACAACCATGTCAAAAACCACTTTTAGTGAAAAAATGTGTACGGAAAATCACATAAAAAATGAACAAAAAAAACACTAATTTTTGGTGGGGTGTTGCACCCAATGACAATGCGTGCATATTGTTGATCATGGAAAATTTTAGGGGCTAATATTTGTAGGTAGGCTAATTGTCCATGATTTTTGCAAAAAAGAGATTTTCCAATTTCCATTTTTTATAAAGATTATTCACCCAAATTTTATAATATAAAATTATTTTACCTTAAAAATCGCCAACATTATATACAGAGTATATATAAAATAATTGTAAATTTGAATAATTTTACAAATACATCAATAAAAAAATTATAGTTTTCATATTAGGAACTAGTGAGGTTCACCAATGTTTTTAAAATTCAAGATAATTTTCCATCCTTAAAATTTTCCCTAATTGCTATGCAAATAATATAACACATACCCAACAACACCAAATAATATCATATGATAGAGTGACTAGCCTTATTAGGTATACGATGACTTATTAAAAGAGTTCCATTCCCCTTCTTTAGTTCACCTAGACTTGGTTGAAGAGTTAAATAGTATCTTGGTTCTTTCTAATCTGGCCTTACTCCGCAAACACAAATGTGTTTTACTAGTTGAGATTTGAATTGATAGTTCTCCCTAACATATTGTCACTCTCCTAGAATGTTCATAACGTCTATTGAGGTTAACATACCATACAATATCTTGCTGGCACACAGATAGAGTCAATTTGTTCTCATTTGGCATCATTTATGACTTATTGGGAGGTCATCCCATGATTAATTCTAAGTTCCAAAAGCCTCCCATGTTAGCAAAGTATGAATTCATTCTAATCAAGTGAGATCTCTCAAAATTAAATATAGTTCATAAAATGCTTAACATTGGCTTCTTTAAATAGTTGCAAGGTATCTTCCGCTTTAGTTAGGTCTTGCATAAAAGATAAACATATATTTTGAGGTACTTTTCATGAAACCAATGATTGTACCTTGGCTTTTTTAGGAGAAAATTTCAAAAAATGCTCATTTTCTTGATTTTGAGTTTTCATGTTCAATATAAGACATGCAAAATTTACACACCTCATTGAAGCCAAATTTCAATCATATAAATTAGGTGTTTAGATTCTATTTTAAAAACCTCAAAATGAAAATGGACCCAATGGTCACTATATAAATCTTTATCTTTCTAATAGATTATAATATGCCTATTTTGGCCCCATATCATCAAGATCAACCTTTTATAAAATCACAACTAATTTTCGAGTGGCATTTTGTGCCAAATATTCAGCGTTTAAAATAGGGTGTTTTATAGGAACTCGAATATTATGTCTGTGTACAATACTCTAGGAAACTATTATAGTTTGAAAAATCATACATAGAATATAGGCGAATATTCAATAAAATCATGCAATCATTATTAAAATTGGTAATTTTGTGGAAAATGTTATCAATTTAGCCATATTTATGTAAAGAATAGGCAGTTTTTTAACCAAATGGGTGATTTTTTCAAAAATGTCCAAAAGATAGGCAATTGGAAAATTTTCATGTCTAAAAAATTCCTAATTTAGAAAATGTTGTTGTTTGGTGTTCTAATTGATATATGGAGTTTAGAGGCTACAAATCACCTCAAAATATTTCCAAGGACATATATTTCTCCTAATTCTATGTTCACATGACTCATTTAAATCATCCATAAGTTTCTAAATTGGGTTCAATGGTAGGGTTGTAGTATCTTGCATAGCACAACAACTTGGAAATCAAATTATGTCGCAATAGTATAGAATTAGAAATTTTGGTTGAAAGTCTTGAAGTACTCTAAGATAAATTTATGATAATACCCCAAATACTCATTTCCAATGCTATTTGTTGGTAATAGTGTAAATGTAGGGTACTTTTATGCCCCAATGTTATAATAATGTTTGAAGTTAGAAGTTTCTAGGTTAAAAATAAAGATTTAATATTGTTAAAGGAAGTTTTCAAGGAGACACTTGAGTGATTCTTACCAAGCGCTTTCTAATAATACATTCAATATCTCATTCTATCTCCATATGACTCCATTTTGATCTTAAGAGTACATGGTAAATTGACCTAAATCATGGAAACATTGTAGGCCCTGGAATTAAATACCAAATATAAAAAACATTTTGAGGAAGTTACAAAAATTAAATTCTAGAAAAAAATGAATTTAAACTTGATACCTCATATCTCCTTAATGTATGAAAATTTCTCCACTAACCAATGCCCCGAGTTCCACTTTTTTACAAATTTCTAATTGATAAGATTAATTGTTACCACATGCCCCCTCACCCGATTTGATTTCCTCCCTCATGAGTTCTAAAATGGGAATGAAAATTAAGAAAGAGGAAACCATGTATAATACTCATACAAAGGTTAAAATTTTACACCTTCCTCCTTTCTTCTCTAACATTTCTTCTTCACTATCATGTAATTATAAAGGAAGAAGGCCTAGTTCATTGGGTTGAGGAATCCGTGCCCAATGTAGTACGAATTAGGGGAATTTGGAAGTCAAAAATAAAACTCAAAACAAAAATAAATGTGCTAAAAAAGTCAGCTTATGATTCAAGATGATGATGTCATCGTTAGGGGTAAATAATTTTAGATGGAAAAGAATAAACTACTTCTTTTAATTATATTTTCATTTGATCGCCTTATAGGTTTACTCAAATATCAAGTGCATGCACTCATTGGATGCATAATTTTAATTTTGTATCCAATGAGGACCCACACTCCATACTTTTGAGTAAAACCACAACAAAAAAAATGAAAATACATGAAAAAAACATGTTATTTCAAGAAACATTTTTTTCATATGTTTTCAATCATTTTAGTGCAAGTTTACTCAAAAGAATGAAGAATGTTAGTCATTGGATTCAAAATTAAATTTTCCATCCAATGGGTGCCTACACTTGACATTTTAGTAAACATGAAAGGAGATAAGTCAAAATAAAAATAAAAATTAGTTTTATTTATTTTCCTTTAAAATTCCATAACTCTTATTTTATTATTTTCCTTACGAGACCAATTTTTGACCTCAAAATTCCCGTAATTAGGGTAAGCATCCCATAATGATTTTAAGTAGGTCTTAATTTCCTACATTGCTAGTTTGTTTTTGTTGATGGTTCAGGTTTTTTTCTAGGATACTTGAAGTTAAAGAGAACTTTGTCATATGATGGAGGGGAAATCAAACCATGATGACTCTTCTAGATAGATCCATTTGATCTTCCCCTTAGTTATTCTATGATACTTCTACTCCCTTTGCATTCTCATTATGTTCACTCCACATCCAACTCATAATACCATTTCCCTCAACCCTCATACCCCTTCCCACGGACAATACTACCCTATCTCCTTAGCCATTCCTTTATTCCCCCCATCAAACCTCCATACCCTTCTCCCTCCTTTCTCTGCCACCTTAGCTCTCCTCCTAGCTCCTATCATCGCCCCCCCACCATTGCTTCCTCTCCTTATGCCTCTAATGCACTCACCTCCCATTCCCATTGAAATACTCTTATCACCCTCTCTTCCTCCCTCCACTCTATATGTATTTTTGCTTTCACTAGACCCCCCAACACTCCCATCCTAAGCTTTGTTATGCACCTCTTTACCACTTGTTGCTCCATTCCTTGCACACACCCTAATTCACATTACTACTACTAAAACCCCTCCTCCCTTCATGCTTTATATCCCTAGGTCACTCACCTCCCTCACCCATCCTCTCCATTGAAATACTGAACAGCCCCCCCCCCCACCCTCCTCACCCACCCATCCCACCACCTCATAACCACCATGCTTTATACATAAAGTAGGAAATGTGATGTCCTACCACCAAGTCAACACAACTAGCATGTCAAGAAAGGACCAAAAAGGTCCTAATATATATCTATATATATATATATATATATATATATCTATATATATATATATATATATATATATATATATATATATAATATATATATATATATATAGATATATATATGGGGTAAAAATGGTGATAACTCAAGCATCCGAAGTCCAAATTAAGCTTAAAAAGAATATGTTAATCACTAGCAAAGAAACCTTGTCATCTATTGCAATATAAATGATTGAATTGATGATAAACAATCCCTACTTATTACAATGAACCTCTCGATGGTGTATAAATATACATTAACTAGACACAAGGTGAAGGGGTGTGTGACCCTTAATGTTTCATTTAACCTGGTTATAAATATTATGTTCATCACATTACCACCCGATTAAACGATGATTTGTGCTCAAAGCATAATAAATAGGATTCTCTATGGTTGCTCATGTTTTCTTCGCAATATCATCTTTATTTGATTGTAGGGGTTCTATTTGGTTCCCAATTTGAGAGTTGGCAAGGTTCCTTCATAGTTATGTGTCACATTCTTAAGTTTGTTGACCTAGTTGTTTGATGTGAAACATTGATGTAGATTAGTAAGATATTTTCCTCCAATCTTAATAGTACAAGTATTGAAGTGATTTTCTATTTTTCCTTGCTTTCATTGTCGTATGCTTATTTATGTTTCTTGTCTTATTTTTATTAGTTGTAAATTAATTTTCTTGTAAATGAGACTTTTAACCTTATATAATTTATAACTTTGTCTTTTCAAATTAAATTATATGAATTATTCTTCGAGGATGGTGGTGTAACTAGAAATTAAATTAGTCATTCATTGCCTTGTACCATATCTATATCCTCAAGTGGTAGATCATAAAACTATGATTTACAATTACAATTTTTTATTTGTATAAATATTTTAGGACATATTCTACTCCTTTAAGATGCCATCTAGTAGTGCTCATGTAAGTTCCTACGAGATATACAAAAAGGTTTAAATGATTAGTGATATTGATGTCTATATAGTTATGAAAATTATTGGAATCTACTACTATAATTACATTTATATTTTTATAACTTCTTTGAGATTTAATGTCTTATTTTGCAATTTTCTCATCATTATTGCAAGAGGGATTATTGTTTTTATATTTTCCATTCGTGCATTGTGGGTATTATATTTTTTTCTATATAGTTCACGAACCCAAGAGATTGATGACTGCTACATCCATGAAATATTAGTACTAGGAAAATCCACCCAAAAGAATCCCTTCTTTCTAACTCAACCATGGAGCCTGACTCTGAGAGTGTCGAGAGAATTGAACCCATGATTTGTCAATATCAAAAGTGATTTAATGAGGACTCAAACAATTGAGCTAGCCCTTTGAGCTTGCATCCTAGGCATTATCAACCTACTTTAGATGACATAAAATTTACATTATAGTTGGTACGAGTATTTCTTTTTTATGAGTAATAGTTTCATTTCAGGATATTTTTCTATTCCTATTTCATTAGGTGCATGATATTGATGTTGTTGATATTTTTGGACTTACTTCATCATTTTTAAATTTTGAGTGGTACCTAATTATAGTGATTTCATTTCCTGAATCTAATATTTCTACTTCACTTCTATCCATTACTTTCAAATTATAGTGATTAGTCTTTACAACAATGTCCTATGATCCATATCTTACCACATTTATTTTTAAGTTATCGTGTCTTGTCTTTACATCAATGTGCCATAATATATGTTTCATTTGATTCATGGCAATTGAAGTCCTCCTTTTTGTTCCTTTCTAAGTGGTGAAATTTAATATCATTTTAGCGATTTGGTGAACTATAATTGGTTGTCTTCATCATTTGTTCAAAGGATCCCTTCTGTTGACTAATGAACTTTTTTTCAAGCATCTTTTCAATATTTTTAGCTTCAACCAAATTTTGATGTCATGATAGCCTCCACTTAATATGTATAATTGGTTTAAGTATTGCAATATACATTCTTAACAATGGATCATATGTATGATTGGGAAATGTAGTCACTAGGACTTCATATATTCATGGGTATATTCATTATTTATCCCCATTTGGCATCAAATATGTGAATTTGGTAAAGTTTCATCTTCGCCATCATCATTGAATATCTGAAGATGATCTTCTATGAACATTTATCAATTTGTTGAGAGACCAGAAGTTTTATCTAATCACTATGTGAATCATTTGTAAACACCACTTTATCATTGTAAAGATGCTATCCACATATTTTCTTTTTTGTTAACAAGCCATTAAA
This sequence comes from Pinus taeda, assembly GCA_000404065.3. Lineage (NCBI taxonomy): Eukaryota > Viridiplantae > Streptophyta > Pinopsida > Pinales > Pinaceae > Pinus > Pinus taeda. The sequence continues at coordinate 39,170 of APFE031021963.1, forward strand.
AAAAAAAAGTCACCTCAATCTTATAAACCCACATGATATCTTTCTATTTTTACCCATCATATTCAAGTATTTTGTTTTTACATTAAATATTCAATAATAACTTGAATTATTTATCTTAATAAAATAATGATAGCAAAAATAAATCATATACCACTCAAATAATTAGTTAATTAGTTAATGAATCATTTATCATTATTTTCACATTTCATTCTTGTTGTGGTTTCTCATTCTTATTAAGTCTAACCATTGTTTTTCAAAATCTTTTGTTAATTTATAAATTAGGTTAAACAATACATTTTTATCTTTTATTAATTTATCTTTTTTATTTTCCAATTTTTTTGTATTACTTTTCAACATTAATGAGACATATCCGTACATTGTTTACTTAATCTCACAACGAAGTGTTAACCTTCTTCCTTGCTACTCACCTTTATATATTGTAGTTATAACATACATATATATTGTGGAAAAATGTTTTTTATTTAGTTGGGAGGGAATTGAGGGAGCGGGTTCGGGGTGCCTAAACTCTAGTTGCTTTGCCTCTGCTTCGTGCCTCTATTTACTTCTTCTTCGCCATGACATTCTTTCCCTGCAGATGTTGCTGCTGGTTCGCGGTGCTAAGAGTTGAGGGGCAGATGGTTGGGTGCCTGCTCTTGCTGCTCGACCTCTAGTTCGTGCCTTTTCTTTACGCTACTAAGGTTTTCACTGGTGTTCTTCTTGTTTCTCTTGTTCAGATCTGCGTACATGTGCCACGTTTCCGCCTTTTCTCACCGCTTTTCTTTCCATTTTCAGAGGTCATCTTCGTAGTTGTTTGCATGGATGTTGCCATGGTTTTTTTTCGGGCTTTGGTACTTTTTTGTTTTTTGCGTTATGGTTCTAGGACTCCCTCTGGAGCTTGCAAGGTGGCTTGTGCCCTGAATTAATTTTTTTTTTTTTTTTTTTTTCCTTTCGCTGGGTTTCTGCCTATTTTTTTTGTTTTTTCTTTTGCTGGGTTTTCTGCCGTGATGTATGCCATTTTTTTGTGGTGGGGTTTTATGCTTGGTTATAGACTTTCCCTGTGGCATTAATGTTTAAAACATTTTAACATGTGTTTATGTTCTTTGTATCAGTCATGTAATTGCTCAGATTTGTATACACACTCGATGGGTTGGGTTTCTTTATATGATGGAATTTTATTTTTCATAATAAAATTTATTTTTTTATTAAAATAATAAATTTTATTGTGTATAATTCATGTTTTTTTTTGGCTATAATTCATTTTTTTATATGTAGGAAATAAGTTAACAAACCAATTGGAAAATGCAATAAAAAATAATGGATTTTTTTATTTAAAAAAATATATTTTATATTGTGTATAATTCATGTGTTTGTTTGGCTAAGCGCTCATCTTTTTAGGATGTAGGGAAATAGGTTAATAAACCAATTCCAAAGGCATTTGACACAGTAAAATATTTCCCTCTTATGGACCATGAACTTGTAATTTTGGGGTTTCATTGTGGGAGTGATAATATATTACACGCGTTCATATTGGAGGATATATATTGAAGAAAAAATAACATAATATATTGAACATATAAAGGGTTTTTATATTGGAAGGTATAAAAAATGGAGTTCAAAATTAATGAAAAAAATATAAAGGGGTGTACAAAATGTTAATGAAAAAATGGATACCTACAATATATAGTGAAGATAGATGTTTTTTAAATTGGAGAGGTGTGTTGGATTCGTATTGGTAGGGGGTTAAATAATGTGATTTGCAGAGGTATTTACCAATATGTAGTTAAATTAAAGGTATTGTTTAGTATCCCACAAACACAAGTGATGAGGATTGTTTATCATTTTTCTGATACATGACACATGAAACAAATTAAAAAATCTAGACAGGTCATATTGCACGGCATCTTGAATGAATATCCGGTGGGATTCTTGGATGGGGCATGTAAATGTGGATTGTGTGGATGTGGTGTTCTCATTGCTACTGAACCTAGTAAGTTTTATCACTTTTGGTGGGAGGGTAGTGCACTATGGGGGCTGTTATTCATTGCTAATTGGCTCAACATTTCCAATCTGCCTATTTTTGGGGACTCTAAAGGATGCATTGTTTGGATAAAGGGATTGTCATGTTTTCATCCTCATCTTCTGACGTATTGGATGAAACACACACATTAGTATACTGATTAATGCCTTTCAGCGCATTGATTTCAATCATATATATAATATATATATAGGAAGCAAAACCTCACTTACTCTCTAAAAGAGACATTTCAACACTTCCTAGAATCATACTTTATGCTATGTACAAGGGAAACTCCAGATTTGATTTTGGCACTATTCTGATCTCTTAGATAGGACTAGCACATGTGACTTGATTTTTTCCTTCCTTGTTTTTTTGGTATCTAAACACTTGTGAATAGTGGATGAAATTTCAGTAAATGATAGCACAAGAGTTAGATTATCTTTTTACTTTCTACTTCGGTTTTTGTTGTTAATTTTGATATTATATCCCGGAACAAAATCATGTAATACATAATCATGTAATTGTACTTTCTTTACTAATATTAAAAAATGCATACTCCAGGTGATAGGCGATAGGTGAATTGCACAGCAAATATATGTTGGAGATGGGTGAACGGTAGAATTCCAACTAGCTATAGTTGGACAACAGCTAGGTAGTGGAGCATAGCTATAGTTGGAGAACAGCTAGCTAGTGGAGCACAAACTAAGGGTGGTTGGTGATGGTGACTAAGATGGTGGAGGAAATGGTTTGGCGGTGGGGCTGTAGCTCAAATTGGTGACCAGAGGAATACGGCAATGGAAGTGGCATAAAAGAAACTATCCCGCATTTGTGGGCTACATACAGCATGTACATATGAGGACAAGGGAGCTAAAACCTATTCCAAAAAGAAGTAATGTATGGCAGAGCACGTACGGGGATAGATCGCAGCTGGACAGACGTGGAAATATGACAGCCTGTGAGCGTGAACAGAAATGGACAAAGCAATGGTCAAAGACTGAAATGGTGGTTGATGCAAGGCAAAGTGCTATTTGTGCGACTATAGCATTATAAATGCTTTCTTAACACAGTCTAAGGACAGTCTTGGGAGACGAGTTCTGACATCGGCTCCGTTCTCCGGCTAACAGATTCCGATTGCATATGATGCCATCGTTGTTTGTATATTGATGCCCATCGAAACGAGCGGCATATAATACATGGCATGTGGTGTATGATATGCTATCCATTCCCCATACATTGCCACCAAATTTTGAATTGTATAATGGCGCTCCAGATTGGAATTTTGAATTTCAGAACCCGCGCTGCCATATTTTGTTAAACTTGAATCTCAGAACCCGCGCTGTCATAGTTTCTTTGCTCAGCATGAGCTTCCGGACGAGTTTGGTGCTAATGGCGATTGCGGTGGTTCTGTCTATCGTTGCCTATGCTGCTGAAAAAACTCATTTTAGCGTTGCCATTGGGATATTGGGATTCTAGGTAGCCATTTTAACGCTGCCAGGATCTGATCCTCATCTTCCATGGCTTCTCTTCCGGTCATCCACCACCACAACCATGTGAATCTCATGTGCGCTCTGCAACCCAACACCACTGGCATATATATATATTACACCATTCTCTTCGCTCTTCCACACTCAGACCAAGAATCATTCATACATACATATATAGGTGATTTGTGTTGTTGCTTCTTCCATTCCTAATCCAACGAGTATTCCGATCTTTGTTGCTTCTCTCGGCGAGGTGGGGATCTGAACAATGGCCAAGCTATATGTTTATGAACGCAGTACTGACTGTGCTTTTCAAAGTGGATGGATTTTCCAGTGCTCTAACAGCAAGAAGGGCAGCCAGAGATTACATGGTGGACGGAAGAGGTAATGGGTTCTGTGCCAATGTTTTTCTCACTGAAGCTCATGTCCATCTCAGTGCCACCAGTAGTAGTGACATCTGCCAGGTGCTCACCTTCAGGGATTCGATCACGAGTCTCAGAGCTTTGGCTTTTCTGTCAGGTGGGGTCAATCTCCTCTGTACCTTGTGGTGGTGTTTCAGTATAGGGTTCGGCATAGGGATTGTAAAATCGTTTTCTAATTATTCCTCGCCTCCTGAGAAAGTTAATTTCTTTATAATAATAGCCACCATGTGTATTGGCTTGGGGATAGATTCCTCCTTCTTGTATTTGAATAAATTTCCATGGAAAGAGCTGAACGGCTTCTGCGCAGTGATCTTATTGGAAATTATTATCGCTTTAAGTGTTATTATTATATATCAGACTTTGGGTATAGCGGCTTTTGGGCGATGGCCGTATGTTGTAATGCAAGGCATAGTTTGGGTGAAGTGGGGATTTGGCTGCTATTTTTTGGGAGAGTTTCCGAAAAATGATCCCAAATGGAAGAGTGGTGTTTTGGTGTACTCTTGTGCATTTTTGGTGAGTGCCATTTTAGGTACACTTGGAGGAGTAGGAATCTGGACGGAGGAATCTGGACTGGGCTAAGAGTGGTGTTTCCGTGTACTCTTGTGCGTTTTTCCAAAGTTCCATTTTAGGCGCATTTGGAGGAAAGTGGACGGTAGCCAATGGAGTGTGCTCTACATAAACTATCCATAATTGTAATATGTAATATGAAATTGGGTAAGAGTGCGACACTATTGTTTTTTCTGAATGCCATTTTACGTATAGTGGGAGGAAATTGGGAGTAACCAATGGAGTGTGCTTCATTTCAAGTATTTATATATGTAATGCCAAATGATTGTGCTTTGAAGTTATATTCTCTGTGAGTTGTTTCAATATTGAATGACATGATTTTATGACATGTGTGTTTTTTGGATTTTTATTGATGTGCAGCTATTATGAATATATGTAATTTTTGATTTATTAAAGGTTGAGAGTATCAAGATGTAAAATTATTATTTAAGATGTAAAATTATTTTTGAGTGTAAAAGTTGAGAAAAGGTTTCCATTTTGAAAAAATTGATTCCTCTCATAAATTAAATGGATTTATGCAGCTTTTGAGTAACATACTCTCTATCTCTATATTTATATGCATACACAATTTGAATATTTATTACAAATATCCCTCATACTTTGAATTAGAAAACGTTTATTAATTTTTATTTTTATTATTATTATTAAAATTTTAAAATTTTTATATATCAATTCTATCTTAAAAATGAAATAAATTTCACATTTCCTAATAAGCAGTGTAAATATGAGAAATTTTAAAACTTAAATTACTTTATTTTTCTTTAATAAGGACATTTGAAATATTTTGTTTTTGACTCACACAAAAATGTTTTTGTTATTAAAATATATATTTTAAAAATATTTTTTTGTAAACATAAAATGAATTAAACATCATGTAATATCAATAACATTATTTTCTATTGATTCCATATTAAATAGTGAAGAAAGTATATATCTCCTTCATTCTTTTTTTTTTGGTTCAATTACTTTATCTCTTTATGTGAAGTTGATGTAAATTTAATGTGGAAATTAAAATATTTTATTTATGGCGTACATCAAATTTTATTTATGGCGTACATAACTCCTATCTTTCTTTACACAGTCTGCTACTGTGTGTTGCTGCTACCACTCCCTTCACTTTGTAAAAATAATTCAAATGAACCAATCATCAAAATACAACTCATACCTACTGATTTATCTCTTTCACCTTTCTCTGGCTAGACAATACACATGTTGCTTTACCTCTCGCTGTCTGCACATCAATCCTTCTTTCAACTAAATTTCTATTCTTGTTGAGTACATCTATATTCGTTTTCTCTCCTTACAATAGTTTGCTGCAGTTTCATTTCCTACATTCACCTAGACATACCATTAAAGCTTTAAAACATACCAGATCCTTTTTGAACCTTGCTTCCTCAAATCCCTTTTTCCACAGTCTCTCTTGAATAACCAACTGAACTCTTCATTTCCTATACATGTCAGAATTATTATATGCATGAATCCTTGCACTCTATTCTCCCTCAATCAATCTCCATACATAATTGATCTTGCTTTGATACCAAAAATGGTGCAGGGTTACCCCTACACATACCCACAGTATGCACGGAACGCATAAAAATAATTGTCCTAGGAGTTTGACTCTTCTATGGAGTTAAAACTTCAAAGCATAAATGGTTAAGCCCTTTATAACTGTTCCCAGTTATGAGAACACAATCACCTCGCCTTAAACCCTCTATCGGGACTATTTACTCCCTCAAAACCTTCATTAACCTTTTTAATGAAGTCTTCCATTTGTTCTTCCCTATCAGGATTTAAACCCACTTTGCAACCCTTACAATGCCGATAATTCTCCTATATTTAAAATTTTCCCTTTATACCATTGGTTAATATATATGAACCCACATATTGGCGCTTGATTTCGTTATAGCCAAACTACAAAGGAAAACTCCACATTTCTTACCTTTTCCACCTTCCCGTACAAACTCATACAGTTCCCGAGATTTAACCTCATCGTTGATTGTAATCGGCCCTACCATGGGTCTTTAACTCAAATATATATAAAACAACATTTCTCCGACTTTGATCTCCGCCTTTACACAGAATTACAAAGAAATCTGCATAGATCATATCTCAATTATTATTCACCTGCATATATAATTATATCGGGTCTACCTTATGTCACTCCACTTTTCCGATGCCCGAACTCTGCTTGGCCCAATCGCTGATCTTTGATTTATCGTCAATCTCTATATCAGCGTTATGATCCCCTGTCTTCGGCATATCCACTCCCTGATATGCGATCAATCTTCTGTCATTAGATCAACTCCGATCCAACAACGCTCATTTCATCACAATGTCGCAATCGATCGATTCACCCTTAAAGACTCTGCCAATGTGATCAATCTTGACCGTTGATCTTTTAGATCCAACGGTTGCTAAGTCTTTGCAGAACTGTTTCTTTAGTCTTGATCCCGCTTAGTTTCAATGGACTCTATGTTAAAACTGACTCTCAGCCACTTTCTGTCTTCAATGATGATTTCTTATGTAATGGCTCCGGGAAGGCTTGGATAATTGACTGAGTATAAAAACGCTCAACATTGCTAAGGAATTAAGGTTGATCACACTATTTCAATCACTATCATTCATAAATTCAAACAAAAGAAAGATTCCAAATTTATTCCAGACACACACCGGTCCATTATAAAATATGTGCAAACTATTCAAAACACCATATGCATGAATAACAAGGTCCCTACTTAGTTTTGACACATAACACCTGTAAAACTTCATAAAAAGTTGCGAGCAAATATACTCACGCTATTCTTCAAATTGGTATACAAGTTTCAAATATTTCTAAGAAAAATCAATCAAATATGAATTTTAAAAGATAACGTGTTGCTCGTAAAGAGGACATAGGAAAGAAGAAATTTTATAATCTGTAAGAGCATAAATCATCACTTTGTTCACAATGAAAAATATGCAATATTATAAATAATTGAATCCCTCTTATAAACAATTCCTTTGACGCATGTGAGACAACACATCACTTATACCACCACTGTGAAACCTCAAAACAAAAATACCTATATGTTATGTTTGAACTCAATCAATAACTCCAAGTCACATTACAACTTGTTTTACCATTCAAATAGTGGATTTCGATGGATCTAATATGACTTGTGTTAGATGGAATGTCTCAAGATCAAAACCATAATTGGAATCCTCAAGAGATTCATTTTTTTCAAAAAGGAGGCAACACATTATACATTTAAGACATCCTTGTCATTGACTGTCATAAACCAAGAAACATGTACATAAACTATATGATAGTGCACAAAAATAGATAAATTAAAGAGAAATCCATGTATCAACTCAACCAATAATAATGACTCCAATCCAAATCGCATCATAATTCAACAATTAGTTTTAAATTATAATAGATTTTTGATAACCCAAATCTTAACAGACATGTTGCGCTTATACAAAGAGAACTTTAAATCTCAATCAAGATATTGTTCGTTGTTCATTGGTGGGAAACGATTCAAAGCTCAAAAGAACAGTTATTTGTACACTATCTGGCATGTAGTCAATTCAATCTTTCGGATTGATCCTTGTCGAAACAAATTATTCAAAGCAAAAAGGAAAAAGCAGTAGTTATTTTTGTACATTATTTGTATTTTTTGGACTCATCCATGATGACATTTTTTTTCTATATTCTACCACATGGAATAAGGTTTAAGTTCTGTAGGCATACAAAATATCACTACTATGGTCATGTTTTACCATATGGAATAAGGTACATTAAATTGTTGTGGTATACAAGACATTATTACGTTCATGCTGTTGTATCGTAATAAATTAAAATCTCTATTTTGTACAGCAGCTCTATAACAAACCAGTCTTGAGAGTATTAAAACACTTTAAAAAATTTAAGTCTCTAAAAGGTTACATGTTGCAAGTATGGAGAGTATTAAAATACTTAAAAAAAATTAGGTCTCTAAAGGGTTACATGTTGCAGGCTTCAACAAGATAGTGTTGGGATCATGACATAGTTATGTACACTTAGTTACATGTTTGGGATTAGAAACTCTCATATGTTTTCTACAACTTTGTAATTGCAAATCTACAACATTGTGGTTATAAATGGTTGGGATCTACCCAGCATATTTAATATTGTTTTTATAATAAACTTCTTTTTATATAATTTTAGGACAAATATGGCTTCTCTTTTGATGTTTACATGCAAGGAGACTTTATTTCAAAGTTCTTGAAATTTATGTTAATGTACAAATTGCAATTATAAATGGTTGGGTTTGTCTTACACTGCATCTCTTTTTTATATGGGGATTTGAACCTTGAATCTCGTGGTAATACATAATACTTTACAATATGACAATCGACAACTGAGCTTCCCCCATGGGCTTTATGATATGAGTTAGCCATAAAAGGCCTATTGCTTTTCATTTTATTTTGGAAATGATGTGATTTATTTAGCACTTTGAATTTGTCTTATGAATGCAAGATTTGCCTACATAATATTTAGTTTTTTTGATATTTTTTTTGGGTCTAAGTTGATCAATTCATCTTTTTTATTTTTCATCATGGTATTTGGTTATTTTGGTAATTCTTTGAGTCTCTCTATCAATGTGTTTTATTTTTAATTTTTAATTATGGTAGTAACATATTCGAGTGATTTATGCTAATGTTGTCACTATAACCTAAAAGTACATCCAAGAGCCCACAACCCGATTACTATTATCTTCTTTGACATGATTGTAAGAGGTGAATAGAATTTCTAAAAAAATGGAGTCTTTACATTCTTCCCTTCTATTTTTGTTCTCACTTCTTCATTAAAATGAAAGTTTGTTTTTTTAACTAACCAATAGTAACATTGAAAGAAAGGGAGTTAGAATATGTCACATGGTAAATTAAAAAGGGACAAGATTAGGAGACATAGGTAGCTAGGATTATAGTTATTCCCCTTTGACACACTTACCTCTTTCCCTCTAGTGGAGTCATAAACCCTTAGGTGCTCTTCCTCAATCATCCTTGGACCTTTATATACTATGAGTCAATGTGCATGATTAGAAATCTTAGGCCACACATGACAAGATTACAACATTTTCATATATGCCTAGAAATTTACTAGTCAAACCTTGGCCTTAAGCTTTGCACTCGGAATCCATATTGACATACTTACATCTTTTACATATGGGGCCATTTACATAACTTGATTCCAACCATTACAACACTTATTTACACTTGGCAGATAACTAGGTCTAATACAATCAAGGATTGATATTGGAGATATAAGAACCACAGTCATCCACAATGCACCCTAGATATTGAATTCTCTACATATGAAATGGATACTCTCCTAGGATGGCATATAAATTGCATTTTTGCAATGTGCTTAGATGTTCTTTCTAGGTTTTACAAAAGATGAGGATCCCATCTAGGTATATTACCACAAAATAATTATGGTCATAGATTTTCATCCATCATCCCCATGAATGACATTAGCGCATTAGTTCAACTGAAAGGAATGACCAATCACTTTAATATATCTTCGCTATTCTTGAAGGTTATCTTCCACACATCAATTGGCTTAATTCCCACATAGTGATAACCTTATGTAAGATCAACCTTACAGAAAACCTTGGTACATTTGCATTCATTCAGAAGATCATTACTCTAAGAGATGGGGTATTAGTTCTTCACTGTGATTTTGTTGAAGGTCTTATAATCAATATAGAGTCATCATGTTCCATCCTTGCTGTAAAGAAGCACAATAGGGATCCCATAATGTGAGGAGATTAGTTAAATGTGATGCTTCTATATTGGTTCTTGAATTGATAATTTGATATCCTTGCTCTTTAGAAGAGATCATTTGTATATAGGGCCATGGGGAAAATGAGCACCTACTGTTAAATTAATTACATGCTTTATGTGGTAGTGTTAAATCACTTTAATATACCTTTGCTAGAAGATTTTCTTTTTCTATAAACTAAATCCTTCCATTATAAAAAAAACACAGTGTTACATAGATAGACTAACTCCATCTACTGTCACAAAACCAAGGGAGATGATCTGGGCATGATTGAAAATGGTGTTATAAAAGGTCGAGGGCCTCTAGGATAGAATTTTTTCTAGTATATCCAAGTTTTTCCTATATGATTAACGAAACAGCTGAGAAATTTGAGTTCATAAAGATTTAACAAAAGAGCATAAATTAAATAAGTTCTCTAAAATCTCCTAATTATTATTGAAGATATTACTTATAGATGGAAATTCCAAATCCTCTCAATATTATCATGTCTTGAGTTAAAGCCTTGGGCTAATAAGAAACCATAGAAAGTGCACAATATTTAGCCAAAGGCTTTGGGACCATATGTAGCTCTAAATGGGAATCAATGGAACTTGATCGTTTCCTGAGAAAAAGAGAATATGTTGTATTAATTGTTAATGTTCTTGTAGCCTTATAGCCCATCATAGTTTATCTTCGCATGCCATCCTTGTGATTTTCCTATTTTGCAAGGCTTGCTCAAGGAGTGTCCATCCTTCTTGTGGTAATTCAAAACTCTAGTCCTCCTTGTGCTTCCAAGCATGCCATTTGGTGTTTTTCAATTGCATTTTCCAATAATTCACAATAGAAATATAGTCATTCTCCTTCATGGTAGTCTCTAGTTGAGCATATTCAAGTTTCCCTCCTAACTTAGGAGTCTACTACGAAGAATATTCCTAGAAACAAAATGATTCACCTTTCTTGACTTCCCAAAAACTATGCTGCTGATTTATGTATTTTTCGAGATCTGCCAAATTCCAAATCGAGGAGCCTTAGGTGTGTGAATGATTCACACTTTTATAGAGATTTATCTAGACAATATTTATGGTTCTAAATGATTTTTCAATTCTCGCCTCCTCCTTGAAGCCATCACCACCACATTTTTTCTCCTAAGAAACAACTTAAAATTTATAGATCTTCCGTATATGCCCAGTTTCCGTATATGTGCACATCTTCCGTATATGTACAGTTTCCGTATATGCGCAATTTCCATATACATAAATTGTGCATATACGGAAACTAGGCATATACGGAAGATGTGCGCATATACGGAAACTGGGCATATACGGAAGATATGCACGTGTCTTCCGTATATGCACAGTTTCCGTATATGCGCAATTTATGTATATGGAATTTGCGCATATACGGAAACTGGGCATATACGGAAGATGTGCGCGTATTCCGTATATGCACCGTTTCCGTATATGCGCAATTTCAAGATATGGAATTTGTACACATCTTCGTTTATGCTTCTGCATCGTATATGCGCAAATTCCATATACATAAATTGTGCATATACAGAAACTGTGCATATACTGAAGATGTGCGCATATACGGAAACTCGGCATATATGGAAGATGTGCGCATATACGGAAACTGGGCATATACGGAAGATATGCACAAATCTTCCGTATATGCCTAGTTTCCGTATATGCCCAGTTTTCGTATATGCGCAATTTCTGTATATGGAATTTGTATACATCTTCGTTTATGCCTCTACATCGTATGTGCGTGTGTTCTGTATATGCACGTCGTTCATGTATCTGCATCGTAGATGCACAAATTCTATATACAGAAATTGCGCATATACGGAAACTGTGCATATACGGAAGACGCGCATATCTTCCGTATATGCCCAGTTTTTGTATATGCGCACATCTTTCGTATATGCCCAGTTTCCGTATATGCGCAGTTTCCGTATATGTGCAATTTATGTATATGGATGATATGCACATACAGGAAAGTTCATGTATCTGCATCGTATACGCACAAATTCAATATACAGAAATTGCGTATATACGGAAACTGGGCATATACGGAAGATTTGTGCATATCTTCCGTATATGCCCAGTTTCCGTATATGCGCAAATCTTCCGTATATGCCCAGTTTCCGTACATGCGAACATCTTCCGTATATGCCCAGTTTCCGTATATGCGCACATCTTCTGTATATGCACAGTTTTCGTATATGCGCAATTTCCATATACATAAATTGTGCATATACGGAAACTGGGCATATACGAAAGATGTGCGCATATACGGAAGATATGTGTGTGTCTTCCGTATATGCACAGTTTCCGTATATGAGCAATTTCTGTATCTGGAATTTGCGCATCTACGATGCAGATATATGAAAGACGTGCATATACGGAAGACACGCACATACGATGTAGAAGCGTAAATGAAGATGTGTACAAATTCCATATACAGAAATTGCACATATATGGAAACTGGGCATATACGGAAGATTTGTGCATATCTTCCGTATATGCCCAATTTCCATATATGCGCACATCTTCCGTATATGCACAGTTTCCATATATGCGCAATTTATGTATATGGAATTTGCGCATATACGATGCAAAAGCATAAACGAAGATGTGTACAAATTCCATATCTTGAAATTGTGCATATACGGAAATGGTTCATATGTGGAAGACGCGCACATCTTCCGTATATGCGCAAATTCCATATACATAAATTGCGCGTATACAGAAACTGTGCATATACGGAAGATGTGCGCATATACGGAAACTGGGCATATACGAAAGATGTGCGCATATACGGAAACTGGGCATATATGGAAGATATGCGCGTGTCTTTTGTATATGCACAGTTTCCGTATATGCGCAATTTCTGTATATGGAATTTGCGCATATACGGAAACTGGGCATATACGGAAAATGTGCGCGTCTTCCGTATATGCATCGTTTTCGTATATGCGCAATTTCAAGATATGGAATTTGTACACATCTTCGTTTATGCTTCTGCATCGTATATGCGCAAATTCCATATACATAAATTGCGCATATACGGAAACTGTGCATATACGGAAGATGTGCGCATATACGGAAACTGGGCATATGCGGAAACTGGGCATATACGGAAGATATGCACAAATCTTCCGTATATGCCCAGTTTCCGTATATGCGAAATTTCTGTATATGGAATTTGTAAACATCTTCGTTTATGCTTCTACATCGTATATGAGTGTCTTCCGTATATGCACGTCGTTCATGTATCTGCATCGTAGATGCGCAAATTCCATATACAGAAATTGCGCATATACGGAAACTGTGCATATACGGAAGAGACGCGCATATCTTCCGTATATGCGTACATCTTCCGTATATGCCCAGTTTCTGTATATGCGCACATCTTCCGTATATGCACAGTTTCCGTATATGCACAATTTATGTATATGGATGATATGCACATACAGGAAAGTTCATGTATCTGCATCGTATACGCGCAAATTCAATATACAGAAATTGCGCATATATGGAAACTGGGCATATACGGAAGATTTGTGCATATCTTCCATATATGCTCAGTTTCCATATATGCACACATCTTCCGTATATGCCCAGTTTCCGTATATGCGCACATCTTCTGTATATGCACAGTTTCCGTATATGCGTAATTTATGTATATGGAATTTGCGCATATACGATGCAGAAGCATAAACGAAAATGTGTACAAATTCCATATCTTGAAATTGCGCATATACGGAAACAGTGCATATACGGAAGACGTGCATATCTTCTGTATATGCCTAGTTTCCATATATTCGCAGATTCCATATACATAAATTGCGCATATACGGAAACTGTGCATATATGGAATATGTGCGCATATACGGAAACTGGGCATATACGGAAGATGTGCGCATATACGGAAACTAGGCATATACAGAAGATATGCGCGTGTCTTCCGTATATGCACAGTTTCTGTATATGCGCAATTTCTGTATATGGAATTTGCGCATCTGTGATGCAGATACATGAACGACGTGCATATACGGAAGATATGCACATACAGGAAAGTTAGGGATATACGGAAGACATGCGCATATCTTCCGTATATGCCCAGTTTCCGTATATGCACATGTCTTCCGTATATGCCCAGTTTCTGTATATGCGCACATCTTCCGTATATGCACAGTTTCCGTATATGCGCAATTTATGTATATGGAATTTACGCATATACGATGTAGAAGCATAAACGAAGATGTGTACAAATTCCATATACAGATGGATCAAGTCATTCAGGATTCGGGATCGGATGTGAATGTTCTACCACAACAGACTTGGGAGCGAGGCTGTGATACCGAATCTCTGTCCGGTATTCTTTAGGAGGCTGTGATACTGAATCAACCAAAATGAGAGGCTTGATGGAGATTGCAACGTGCAAACTGGGTGGCGGCTGGGAACCTCCACTGATAATAGTATTAAAGGGTATCAAGGGAAACCAATCGTTGATTGATAATGTGGGAGAAGCCAACAAATCTTTCCATGCTATTTCAACCCATCCCACCAATTTGGACGCTCTAAACATATTTCCCAATACTCTAATTCTGCTACTTCTCTCCCTCAACTCAAACCTAACAAACTGCTTTTGCAATTCGCAGATAACATTACAATCTCCAATACTCCCTGCGCACTCCAAGCGAAAAGTCTGTTTCCATTCGGAGCCTGCCTTTGCCATCACTTCCCTGGAATTCACTGCAATATTATTATCCCCGTCGACATTGCCATTAGTCAGATAATATCGAACAAACAGACTGTCTCTGCCCCCGGAAAGCTTAACTATGACATTTTTGGCTTCCAGAATCTCCAAATTCACTACCATGCGCCTTCCATAGGCCCCCGTTCTATTTGTGGTTAGCAAGAAACTTTCAGTAATAAAAGCCAACACAAAAATCCTGAAGGCAAAAGGCCCAGTCTTTCTTTCGTCTGAATTGATCCCATTGTTGTGGGTTAGGTAAACTGGACTGCGGCTGCTATCAGTTTTAAGGTTGCGTGAGGTTGGGCTACTCACTGTAAATGCCTCACAGGCTTCGTGCTCGTGCTCACCCAGAATAGCGATACTGAAAAGCCCATCGTTGTCGGTGTGCTGTTCATTAAATAACAATCTCTTACCAGCACGATCCTTGCACTCAACACCTACAGTGGCACCTGCACAGCACTCATACTCAAAATATCAGAAACAAACATAGGGGTGCCCTGTGCATTCTATGCTTCAGACAGAAACCCACGTTTCTCTTAAAAACAAAGAGTGTAGAAAATGAAAGTAATGTGAACACAATAGCAAAAGGGAAGAATAGATCTATTCAGAAAAGCACAAATAACATTCCACATGGAGAATCTTAAAACCAGATCTATTCTTCAGCACCAGATCTATTATTTCATATCTTTTCAACAAGAAAATGCAGTGGCCCAAATGAAAACAATCTACAAAAACTGCAAAACAAATTGAAAAACTATCCAAAATGGGTGGTTGTTGGCTTACCAGAGATGGCAGGTGAAATCCTGGTGGGGAATCCAGCAGCACAGTTATCGCAGTAAACCTTGCCCGTAATATAAAAGTTATGGCCAGCATGGGCATTGGCAACACCCAACAAGGCAAAAAGGGCGATCAAGCCACAGAAAGCGGATAGCTTGGCCATTGTTCAGATACCCACCTCGCCGAGAGAAGCAACAAAGATCGGAATACTCGTTGGATTAGGAATGGAAGAAGCAACAACACAAAGCACCTATATATGTATGTATGTATGATTCTTGGTCTGAGTGTGGAAGAGCGAAGAGAATGGTGTAATATATATATAGGTGCCAGTGGTGTTGGGTTGCAGAGCGCACATGAGATTCACATGGTTGTGGTGGTGGATGACCGGAAGAGAAACCATGGAAGATGAGGATCAGATCCTGGCAACGCTAAAATGGAAACCTAGAATCCCAATATCCCAATGGCAACGCTAAAATGAGTTTTCTCAGCAGCAGAGGCAACGATAGCCAGAACCACCGCAATCGCCATTAGCACCAAACTCGTCCGGAAGCTCATGCTGAGCAAAGAAACTATGGCAGCGCGGGTTCTGAGATTCAAGTTTAACAAAATATGGCAGCGCGGGTTTTGAAATTCAAAATTCCAATCTGGAGCGCCATTATACAATTCAAAATTTGGTGGCAATGTATGGGGAATGGATAGCATATGATACACGACATGCCATGTATCATATGCCGCTCGTTTTGATGGGCATCAATATACAAACAACGATGGCATCATGCATATCTCCATCACTATGCAATCGGAATCTGTTAGCTGAAGAACAGAGCCGATGTCAAAACTCGTCTCCCAAGACTGTCCTTAGACTCTGTTAAGAGAGCATTTATAATGCTATAGTAGCACAAATAGGAACTGCCGTCGTCCATCGTGGTGGATATGAGATGAGATGAGATTCGGTCATCCCAAAATGGTGTATCGATGTGATGTGAAAGAAACCTTTGGGGGAAACCCGATTTCTTCGAGTTCCTCCATATATATAATTCAAAAGTTTTCATTCATTTCAATGAAAATTTGAAATGACACATTAATCATTTCAAAATAATCAAAATTAAAAATAAATATATAATATATCGAAATAAAATAAAACGTTAAATATATTATAGATATATCACAGTAAGTAGAGGAAATATACATACGCGTTAAAAAATTAAAGTTTTGTACTCACGGAAAAGGCTCAAATTTTCCGCTTATCATGTCAAATCAAAGTACCCATAGCAAATTTTGTATTGGTAAGTTGAACAGTTTAGAATGGAGGCCATGCAGGCGGAGAGTGGGGGTAAACGGGTTGTGTGATTTTGCTTGAAAAGTTCAAAAATTTGCAGATAGAAGCAATATAGAGTGGATCGAGGCACCAGCGGGTTTTTTTTATTATGAGTAATTAGTTAAACTTCTTCGTTGTATTTCGGAATGGATACCAAATTGCATTTTACGATTAGGAAGTTCATTTGGTGGGCATTACCAGGGGTTAAATTTGATGCCCGTATGCTCGTATTTCGCATTTTTACCTGTAAAATATGTTTTAATCTAAAACCTCCACGTCATGCTTAATTTGCCATTCATTTTCAAAAATGTCATATTGACGGGCATGTTAAAAAATTAAAAGTTAAAAAACAAAATTATAATTTTTTTTATATATATTTAATATGGTGTGAACAGTGTAACGTTATCTTACCTTATCAAATATAACCCAGCATTTTATTATAAATATATTATAAATAGTGAGATTTTTCTCTCCCCATTTCACCATGACCATTATGTGTTATCCATTAAAGCCTCACCATATTCCTTTTTTTCTTTTCATTTTCTAAATCACACAACTAGTCTTTTTGAGGAAGGGAGCCACTACAACTACAAGGAGGAGTCATAGAAGAAAACTCCCTAAGAGGAGGTCATCATGAACCACTTCCAAAGGTCTTCTCCACCGGATATTTAATTAAAAAAAAAAATCTTTGGGCATGGAAGTCTTGTGATTATTATATGTTTCAAATGTAATATTTACTACCTGATTTTCTATTTTTTTAATCTTTTCATGTAAATCTCTTTTATAACATATTCATAATTACTTCTTCAAGGGTTTTAAACCCCCATAATTGTTGTTAACCTATTAGCCACTATAAGAAAAAAAATTATTTGCTAACCCTTGTCCAAGAAAACCACTAACAACTTGGCCCAGTAGCCTAACATATCTATATATACAGAGGCATGTAGTCCTTAATGGGATTCTACCTCACAAGCCTAACAGCCACATGTGCAAGTACATTACAATCCAGGGGTTCAATTTTACGATATTACAAAAATTATATTGTGTCCATAAAGAAAGAGTTGAAGAATGCCTTTGAGATGATAGATGTGCGGCATCTTCACTACTACTTGGACATTGAAGTAACTCAATATCCAAAGTCTATATTCATCTCCCAAAAGAAGTACATCGGAAAATTGTTAAACATGTTTGGCATGGCTAAATGCAATCCTCTATCTACTACAATGGAACAAAATTTAAAGTTCACATCAAAAGAAGGAAATGAATTTAAGGATGTAACAAAGTATATATATATATATATATATATATAACTTGTGAAAAGTCTTATTTACCTCACCACTCTAGACAAAATATTCCATTTGTTGTTGGAATTCTTTCCAAATTTATGTAAAAGCCTTGTGAAGGACATTGGTTTGTTGTAAAAAGGGTTCTGAAGTATTTGTAAGGAACTCAAGACTTTGGAATCAAATATTCACAAGTGAATGACTTTATCTTGATTGTATATTTTGATTTTGTATTTGACATAGACAAAGAGAATGGAGTATCGACTTTAGGATATCTCACGAGTTTTGGATTAGCAATTGTCTCCTTGAGGTCACACAAATAGTTATTTCTAGCAAATTCCACAACAGAGGAAAAATATGTAGTGGTTGTAGAAGAAAGAAAGGAGATTATATGACTCGGAAAAATTCTTGAAGATTTGTAGGAGAAACAACTAAATTATATTCCTCTTCTAGCTGATAATACTTCTACAATCAATTTATCCAACAGTCCAAATTTCATGATTGAACCAAAGACGTCAATTCAAAGTATCATTTGATTCCATACTATGTAGGAGTGAATACAATTCATTTAAGACATTGTTTCTCAAATGAACAAATTGTGAACATCTTCATCAAAACATTTGGAAGAGAAAAGTTTAAAAATGATGAAGGAACCTTGGAAAACAAAACAAAGGTCATTCACTTGTATACATTGCATTGCGCCTAGAGGCGTTCTACAACCTAGTATGGGAGAGATGTTGTCATTTAACATTACATTTAAAAGTTATAAAGTGATACTTACATTCACAAATTAAAAATAGTAATAACCAATAAAATTTGATGTACGCCATAAATAAAATATTTTAATTTCCACATTAAATTTACATCAACTTCACATAAAGAGATAAAGTAATTGAACCAAAAAAAAAAGAATGAAGGAGATATATACTTTCTTCACTATTTAATATGGAATCAATAGAAAATAATGTTATTGATATTACATGATGTTTAATTCATTTTATGTTTACAAAAAAATATTTTTAAAATATATATTTTAATAACAAAAACATTTTTGTGTGAGTCAAAAACAAAATATTTCAAATGTCCTTATTAAAGAAAAATAAAGTAATTTAAGTTTTAAAATTTCTCATATTTACACTGCTTATTAGGAAATGTGAAATTTATTTCATTTTTAAGATAGAATTGATATATAAAAATTTTAAAATTTTAATAATAATAATAAAAATAAAAATTAATAAACGTTTTCTAATTCAAAGTATGAGGGATATTTGTAATAAATATTCAAATTGTGTATGCATATAAATATAGAGATAGAGAGTATGTTACTCAAAAGCTGCATAAATCCATTTAATTTATGAGAGGAATCAATTTTTTCAAAATGGAAACCTTTTCTCAACTTTTACACTCAAAAATAATTTTACATCTTAAATAATAATTTTACATCTTGATACTCTCAACCTTTAATAAATCAAAAATTACATATATTCATAATAGCTGCACATCAATAAAAATCCAAAAAACACACATGTCATAAAATCATGTCATTCAATATTGAAACAACTCACAGAGAATATAACTTCAAAGCACAATCATTTGGCATTACATATATAAATACTTGAAATGAAGCACACTCCATTGGTTACTCCCAATTTCCTCCCACTATACGTAAAATGGCATTCAGAAAAAACAATAGTGTCGCACTCTTACCCCATTTCATATTACATATTACAATTATGGATACTTTATGTAGAGCACACTCCATTGGCTACCGTCCACTTTCCTCCAAATGCACCTAAAATGGAACTGTGGAAAAACGCACAAGAGTACACGGAAACACCACTCTTAGCCCAGTCCAGATTCCTCCGTCCAGATTCCTACTCCTCCAAGTGTACCTAAAATGGCACTCACCAAAAATGCACAAGAGTACACCAAAACACCATTCTTCCATTTGGGATCATTTTTCGGAAACTCTCCCAAAAAATAGCAGCCAAATCCCCACTTCACCCAAACTATGCCTTGCATTACAACATACGGCCATCGCCCAAAAGCCGCTATACCCAAAGTCTGATATATAATAATAACACTTAAAGCGATAATAATTTCCAATAAGATCACTGCGCAGAAGCCGTTCAGCTCTTTCCATGTAAATTTATTCAAATACAAGAAGGAGGAATCTATCCCCAAGCCAATACACATGGTGGCTATTATTATAAAGAAATTAACTTTCTCAGGAGGCGAGGAATAATTAGAAAACGATTTTACAATCCCTATGCCGAACCCTATACTGAAACACCACCACAAGGTACAGAGGAGATTGACCCCACCTGACAGGAAAGCCAAAGCTCTGAGACTCGTGATCGAATGCCTGAAGGTGAGCACCTGGCAGATGTCACTACTACTGGTGGCACTGACATGGACATGAGCTTCAGTGAGAAAAACATTGGCACAGAACCCATTACCTCTTCCGTCCACCATGTAATCTCTGGCTGCCCTTCTTGCTGTTAGAGCACTGGAAAATCCATCCACTTTGAAAAGCACAGTCAGTACTGTGTTCATAAACATATAGCTTGGCCATTGTTCAGATACCCACCTCGCCGAGAGAAGCAACAAAGATCGGAATACTCGTTGGATTAGGAATGGAAGAAGCAACAACACAAAGCACCTATATATGTATGTATGAATGATTCTTGGTCTGAGTGTGGAAGAGCGAAGAGAATGGTGTAATATATATATAGGTGCCAGTGGTGTTGGGTTGCAGAGCGCACATGAGATTCACATGGTTGTGGTGGTGGATGACCGGAAGAGAAGCCATGGAAAATGAGGATCAGATCCTGGCAGTGCTAAAATGGCAACCTAGAATCCCAATATCCCAATGGCAACGCTAAAATGAGTTTTCTTAGCAGCAGAGGCAACGATAGATAGAACCACCGCAATCGCCATTAGCACCAAACTGGTCCGGAAGCTCATGCTGAGCAAATAAACTATGGCAGCGCGGGTTCTGAGATTCAAGTTTAACAAAATATGGCAGCGCGGGTTCTGAAATTCAAAATTCCAATCTGACCGCCATTATACAATTCAAAATTTGGTGGCAATGTATGGGGAATGGATAGCATATGATACACGACATGCCATGTATCATATGCCGCTCGTTTCGATGGGCATCAATATACAAACAAGAATGGCATCATATGCAATCGGAATCTGTTAGCTGGAGAACGGAGCCGATGTTAGAACTCGTCACCCAAGACTGTCCTTAGACTCTGTTAAGAGAGCATTTATAATGCTATAGTCGCACAAATAGCACTTGCCCGTGGGCAGGGCCTGGTTGTAACAACCATGCTGCGCGATACAGCAAATGTGGGTGTTCTAATATCGGCAACAACGTTCATGGAGGATACGAGTTCATGTATCAAGGCCAGACCGCTGCGGCTTACAACACGGACAACTGCAAGGGCGTTGCTCAAACCCGGTTTTCTAGCAGTGTTAGTCAAGCTTGCAGCAGTTTTGGTTGGAAGAGTTTTTTCATCCAGTGCTGAGTGCTGTAACAACTTTATATTACTATTATCATACTAGTGGGCACGTCTAAGTAGTTGGCGTTGTCCCAAATAAAGCTTGAGTGTGTCCATTCATGGCGTGCCGCTGTTTGTGTGGCATCATCTAGGTCAAGTATGGTAGATATAGGTGCATAGTGATTCGCAATTTTCACCGGTCCATATGATGTCTGGTGTATATTGCTGTGTCTAACTTTATTTCGTTAATACGTAATGTTTTCTGTGCACTGATATTACAGTTTTTTCTACTTTCAAGTACTGTTATGCCCAGGATCTGTGTATATCTAACATCTTACTCCAGGTTAACTTTTTATTTCTTTTAAACTTCACTAGCACAAGATCAAAAGCAATTCCATGCCATCTATCAATCCATAGATCGTAGATCAATATGAAGCTTTGATTACAAAAATGTAAATTTTTTATTTTGTTACATTTAACTTATATCAATTGCAGATTCATAAAGTACCCTCTTTCAAATACATACGAGTCTTTTTAATTTGTACTTTCTTATAACATTGTTAAAAATATGTTTCATGATTTTTCTCTTTCCTCTTACATAACAAACATAAGGAAGGCTCTTGTATAATACCTCAAAGTTTTGAGGTTCTCAAAGGTTAGGAGCTTGTTCTGTAAACACTTGGCCATCTCTTAATATTGTTAAAAAAATGTGTTTTTATTTTTCTCTTTCCTCATACACAATACACATACATTTTTTGAGGTTCAATGATAAGAGCTTGTTTCGTATTAACAATCAGGTTCTCAATGATAGGAGCTTGTTTTGTATTAACAACCACTCGGAATTTATTTTTGAGGTGTTAACTTTAGGCTAAACTTTCTTCTGGAGTTTAGTAAATTGTGTTTTTTACTTAATATAAAAATTTGACATCTATTTCTCATCTAGTAAATTGTGTTTTTTACTTAATATAAAAATTTGATATCTATTTCTCATTCTGTAATTAAGGAAAAGAAGGTTGTGGAAAAGTAGAGTAAGAGAATACCGAAGTCGGATAAGAACTACCTAACTTTAATGAGCTTAGTAGAGAATAACTACTTGCTTAAATGCATATAACACCAGCAAAATTGTCTTCCTCGTACCCCCTTGCATTTAGGACTATATTTATCTGTGATGATTACTTAAGCAACTCCGCTAGCTCTAAGCTTGTTCTTTAGCTTAGTTGCTTTCCTACTTGACTACTGTCATGAATGAGCTTTTGTTGGATGTTTTGCCTTAATCCTCTGATTCACTAGCTTATAGTTAGTTCTTCCTTAATCCTCTGATTCATTAGCTTATAGTTATAGCTTGTTAAAGATATGTTAATCTCTCTTTTATTAACCGATGAATACTATTATTAAAGAACGATAAAGACTCCCTTGGCTTGTTGGGTTAGTTAATAAAAAACATAATCGTACTAGCTCCTTTGCATGGCTTAGTTAATACCTAAGCCTATAGGTCTGGTTTGTTGGTATGTCTCGCTTGTATACTTGCTTTCATGAATACTCTAGAAGTGTTCTTTTGCTTTCTTTCCTTAATAAACTATTCCTTGCCTTCAGGCTTCCTTTCTCTTGGGAATCACCACTTTAATTCTTTCTGTGCGAAGATTATCAATAGATCTTTTGCTTGCTTTCCTTAATAAACTATTCCTTGCCTTCAGACTTCCTTTCTCTTGGGAATCACCACTTTTAATTCTTTCTGTGCGAAGATTATCAATAGATCTTTTATGGTCAAGTTTGTTTTGGGGTCGTACTTTTATTCTAACCTATTGTCCATTATGTACTTCAAATTTAAAATATGAAAACATACTTTCAAAATTTGGTGGGGGAGTCATGACAATGAATGAGAGGACACAATAACCGAGTGGCGGACTTGATCTCACACATGGATTTAGTTGCTTAGGCAATTATAGATTCTTTTATTTTTGAGTATTTGATAAGTTGCTTGTGGACCTTTAGCCTCTTTACTAACCACACTCATCTTTTTACTGAAAAAAAAAACCTACACTCATCTTAAAAAAAATAAAAAGAATACAACCTCTAATTAAAAAAAAAAAAAATAAAAAATTATAACCTCCCATTAATTAAAAATATAGTTTATGTCATTTAATGTTCGACATTGATGTCATTGAATGCGTCTGCTACATCTCTTATCAATGCATCGCGAGATGCTAAATCGCTCAATCAAAGAGTCCAACCATGTGATCTAGTGATGAAAACAAACCCTAGTTTAGTTCACATGTATTTCATCCATTGTTCTCTTCTCCAGTAGATAAGCCTGAAAAGGTAGTTAATGGAGAGATATGGATATGGGCTTCTGTCAAAAAGTACATTACAATCATAGAGCATGATTTTGCATTTGTGATTGTGAAGTCTAATATGTTTCTCCATTGTCAATAATAAATTATGATTTTGCATTTGTGATTGTGAAGTCTAATATGTTTCTCCATTGTCAATAATAAATTATTTATAGAATAGCTTCAATATTTTGAATTTTAGTTTTTGTTTGTATCATTTTTGTTTGGAATTTATTTAAAAATGGTTGTAATGTTTTTTTATTGTTAAATTTAAATAAATTAGTTAAAAGGTTTAAAATTTAAAATTTTATATTTAAATATGAATTTAAATTTGTATAGATTAATTTTCTTAATTAATAAGAAATTTTGGAGTAAAATTATGTGTTTTTTGTATAGTGTTGGATGGTTTGGGTGGACACTTCACCCATCATCATCATCATCAAAATAAAGAATTTGTAACACCCCTCCATGAAGGAATTAATGTGGTTATTAAATTCAGTTTTATATTTTTGTTGCATTAATTTCTTTTACATTATGATAATGACTGAGGGTGGAAAGCCAGAGTACAATTTGTTACCTAATTTATGATTAATTAGGAATTTTGACATGTTAATAAAAATAAAATGTTTACTATAATTAAAAGAAACAGTTATCAAGAAATAATTACACCCCTGCCTTGAAAAGGGATATAGAGGGGAAAAAAAGGAAAAAGGGGGCTATCCTTATGATTAATTAGGAATTCTGACATGTTAATAAAAATAAAATGTTTACTATAATTAAAAGAAACAGTTATCAAGAACAAATTACACCCTTGCCTGGAAAGGGAAATATAGAGGGGAAAAGAAGGAAAAAGGGGGCTATCTTAGAGCTATGGAAAAACAGACCAGTGGGAAATCGCTCAACTACAATAAAACGGAGTGCACGACTTGAGGCTGGATAGTCAAGTCCTAAGGCACAAGGCACCAATTGTAGCAGGATATAATCCAGGTGAAATAGAGAAAGTGCTCAGGGGAAAGCCTCGACGTGGCTGGTGGCTGGGAGGAGAGACTTTCTCAGAGAAATATGGTACATATTGACAATTAAAATAAGATAAGTATCATAGATTTCTTTTGAAGAAAAGTTGGTACTAGTTTATAGAAAGATATTTGTTTATAAGACTAGAGTCAATTAGAATATTTATGCAGTAACACACAGTAGTGTAGTAAGGCTTAACCTTGAGTGAATAAAAATACAGGCTTACCACATGATAATTCTACTAAAATAATGCATAGGTAGCAATATTGAACAGTCACCGCTTGAATTATTTTCTTTGACAACAGGTGATATACTATAACAAAGTATTCTCTTTGACAAATAGGTGATATACTGTAATAAACTATTCTCTTTGACAAGCAGGAGATACACTGTAATAAACTATTCTCTTTGACAAACAAGAGATATACTATAATAAACCAATTTCTTTAACGAACAGAAGATATACTGTGAAAAGTAATTACGGTCGAGTTATGAAGACATGCAATGACATTATTAGAATCTGATATAATCATTCATAATATAAGTATGACATTTCTAAAATCCTGTGGAGTAATCCTCTATGATGGAGTCGAATTATATTTATTACGAAGACATGCAATGACATTATTAGAATCCGATATAATCATTCATAATATAAGTATGACATTTCTAAAATCCTGTGGAGTAATCCTCTATGATGGAGCCGAATTATATTTATAAATTGATAACAGAGGATCTATTAAAAACCTCAAAGTGGAATCTCCTCTCTCGACAAAGACCGAGAATCATTTTTCTAGTTCAAACATTAAGGAAATCGAATAAACAATAAAGGGGAGACAAATCTTTAACTAACAGTTAACTAATTATATCAGAAAAGAAAAAAAAGAAGCAACTTAGCATTCTCGACCGGATGGCATCATAATCGTTTTCACAATCATCAATCATCTTCCAGCAAGCGGCAATAGAGCCAAGGCCGACATAATGGAACAACAAAATAGTTGCATGTATCTATAGGAATAAAAAGAATCAGTTTCAAAAAATTAAATACCGAGGGTTTAAATTGAAGAAAGGGTTGAAAGGCCTCGAGTTATCAATCCCTCTAATTGCCAGTCTTCGAGGGGTTCTTAATTACAAATAACTTACAATTACAGCCGCAGACTCATGAATCTCAAAGACAAACCCTGAAACATATCTTAAAAAATACACAGATTTTCTGAGGATGACAATCTAAGCCTCTCTTATAACCTTTTAAATTAAAGACATGAAGATGGTAAAAATAGGCTAAACCTTCCGTCAGAACAAAATTGCTTAAGACAACCAAAATAAAAAACAGTCAACTTAGACATCTCGTATAGATATGATCCAACCTGTAACAAATCGCGAATAAAATGAGTTTGCAGGGACCCTGCAGATGCGGGCTTAAAACACAAAAGTACCTTAACAACAAAAATAGTTTACCTGCATGAACATCACAGTCATTCTCAGAACCTGTGAGAAGATGTTTGTATTGCTTTTAAACTGTAACAAGAATAGATATGAGAAATTCCTCCTTACCTAGGCTTGGAGAATTCCTCCTGTGAGCCGCCCACTTGTAGTACATAGAACCCTTCACCAGGTTAGGCACTGTATGACAATGGAAAATTGTAAGTAGGGAAATTCGTCGGTCAGAAGCTTAGCTTCGTTAAACCAGTATTGGAAACCACCATCCCTCACTGAACCTGAGGGACCTTGTGTCGAATCTAGGCAGTAGAAACCATTCATTAACCCTATGAATTGAAAGGTTTTCAATTACAGTCATTAAAAATCAAATAGCAATAAGAATTGAGAATGAGGCATTAATTATATCCCTGCAACTGCCGAACATATGAAGCCATGAACCATGGAAAAAGGACACCGGATCAACTAAGAAACTAAGGACGAAGTCGTTGTAGAGCGACCAACACCCTCAACCTCGGGAGGCAAATGACCTCATGTTCGATCGGAGACGGTCAGTTGGGCAATGGGAAAATCCCTAAACCCTTCTCACCATCAGATCACTTCAACGAAATCAATGGGCGAGGAATACACCAAGTGTCATAGTTAGACCCAACGGAAGGGCGGATGAATGCGATGGAGCAGTCTCTATGCAAGCCGCATGGCTGACGTACAGAGGGTCTGCAACCCAAGGCCAAGTGACGTGTGGGAGGCCATGTGAAACATTAAGTCATGGAAGAGCAACATGTTGTGGCATTTAACACAGGACATAAATCAACCATTGTGCCATAAAAATCTGCACCCGCCTCCGTGGCATATGGACCTTTTGGTATAAGGCTTAGGTGTAAAATGTTAAAGTTTTAATTTTTTTTTTTATATATGTTTTGTTTTAAGATGTTAGCTGTTACAAGTGGTATCAAAGCTTAGGTTCGTATAATGAGACTCTTTGGGAAAATAGTTATATATATACACACACACACACACACAATGAATGTGATCTCTTTAATTTAACTAAGTGAACATGTATATGAACACAAAGATCACCTCAACACAAGAAGGGGCAGAATGCAAAGGAGCCCAAAACCACCCAATTCGCCAGGAACAAACTCTGTGAATTCTAACCCTGATATTTGGATTTAGCTGGGCGAGGAATCACGTCAAGCAAATGCAATCTTACTCAAAATCGTGCAGCAGCTCCGTGCGGAGATGACAAGTTTAAGAATAGATAACGAACGGTTATGTCTAGAACAGGAAAAAATCCTCTGAAGTCTGTCCAATCAATAAAACCAATGACAACCTGATCTTAGCGTTGAGGATGGGGAGAAGACCCCAATAGTTCAACATGGAGAATAAAATGCGGAGTTAGATGAAAAACACGGGGAAGACGAAGAAGGACACTCAGACAATGTTTTCAACTAGAGCAAGACAAAAAGACAAAAATCTGAGTTACAAGGAGAATTTAAAAATATTAAACCATCACTTTTTGAAGGAGAATCTGAGGAGGCAACAGAAGCTTAGTTAATTAATATGAGCAAATATTTTCATATTTATGAGTACATAGATAAACTGAAAGCTTGATTGGCAGTTTATCAGTTAAGAGGTAAGGCTACCCTTTGGTGGGAAGAAATTAAAACAGTAAGGAAAATTGACGAGGAATAGGTTACCTGGAATGAATTCCAAAAGCATTTCAAAGACAAGTATCTAACTGAACATTATTATGATGAAAAAGCAAAGGAATTCCATGAGTTGAGATTGGGAACCTTAACCATGGATGAATACCTGACACGATTCACTTCCTTACTGCACTATGTGCCTTATATGCAAGAGGAAAAGGCTAAGATTCAACATTTCATTAATAGCTTACCCAATTTTATGAAGGAAAAACTTGAGTTCAACTGCCCCAAAATGATGGATGATGCAGTGCAAAAATCATGCATCTACTATCAGCGAATGAAACATAAAAATGAAGGACCTAAAGGAGGGTCAAACAAAAAGGGAAGAAGTCTTATTCCAAGTAGACACCCAAAATTTTCTAATAGCAGAAATGCACAACAAAAGACTTTTAGTAAATTTCGAGCAAGGAATCAACCCAAAGATGTTTATTCTGAAAATAGGTAGTCAGAAGGGGTTAATAAATTTAGTAATGACCAACAGTCAAAACCACCACTGCAATGCTGGGGATACAGAGAACCCCACTACTACAAAAACTGTCTGCATAAGGCAAGGATAGAACAACGAGCGAACATGCAGGAAGCTTCCACTATTGGAGAAGTGGCGAGGAGCATGCCCACGATTAATGCTGCCCTGGATGATCATCAAGCAGAGTATCAACCCACCATGATTGAATGTGAAGGTATGATTTCTAAGCAACCTGTTTCGGTTTTGTTTGATCTCAGTGCTAGCTTAAGTTATGTTATTCCTAAGGTGGTAAAAAAATGTCAACTGCAGAGCAATAAGTTCCTAAAACCATGGCTAGTTTAATTAGCCACCGGGACAAAAAGAAAGGTAGTTGCAAAAACAGAACATTGTCCCATAACAATCTCAGGACAACCCATTCATGTGAACCTTAACATTCTTCCTTTGGGTTCATACGACATTTTACTCGGAATCGATTGGTTGGAAAAATGTTGGTCCCCGGATGTTACTTATTTGAGAGGGGACCCAATTTAAGTAAATTTGAAATTGATTGGTTGCTTACGTTAGGCACAAGGACCCGCGAGGGGCTTCGCGCTTTCTTGTGAACAGGACCCGACAAGGGGGGCTCGACATAGTAGGAGGGATGCGGAGCACGCTTGAACCACCGAAGAGGCTGCCCCGGCAGGGCATCGACCAGTGGGAGAGATTATTATTTGTCCGCACCGGGCAAGGACGATAGGGGCTTGCTTGACCATAGGGAAAGCAAGGACCCGGAGGGCTTGTGCTTCCTAGTTGCAAGGAATTTTATTGCTTGGATTTGATGTTGGAAAGCAGGATCGGAAGGGGGTCTCGACCATAAGGGAGACTAGCTCTTTTTAGTGCATCAGTAGTTGTGATTAGTAGTTTCCATTCTCTAATGCCTTAGGTCCATTTCTTGTTGTCTGTTGGTAACGTGGGTCTGTTTCCTCTCGTTCAACCCCGACTCCTTACTCCCAGCAAGTATAATAAAGCAAGCAATCAACTTGTCCTTCTTCGACATCAACTGGGCCTTTAACTCAGTGACTACGTCGTGTGTTTGCAGACAAGAAGTCGGCAACAAGATCTACTATGCAG
>APFE031021969.1:0-15839 GCA_000404065.3 Pinus taeda
TTTTTAATGCTATATGTTAAACTCATAATAAATATAAATAATTGTATAATTTTTTTCCCGTGGAAAAAGTTGTAATTTAATTCATATGAAAAAATTAGATTTTGTAGATGCTTAAGCATATACAGATGATTGTCCCTGTATTCATAGGCGAACAACGATTACAATATAGAAAGAATAATTTCCTACTAGCGTATACTTTCCTACCCTTCTTGTTCTCCACCCTTCGCCAACCTTCAGAGTTGGAAGTGATGGGTGCAATTATAGCAAGTTGCTTTTCCGTTGTGTTTATTAGTTGTTCCTTGTCAGATTCTGATCCTTCAGATCCATGAGTTCGTTTCATTCCACTTACTTCCAGCTGAATTTCTTATTGTTGTTTCATATTTTCAGGCCCCAAATGTGTATATGGGGAAATTTTCTTCCTGTGTGTATTTCTATCCCATTTGTGTGTCAGGTTCTGATTGGTTCCCTATAGGTTATGTCTGCATGTCCTCTTTTTCCCACCAGTCAATGTGCTGCCATCCATTGGGATTTTTTTGTTGTTTCTTATTCCCTTTGGGGTCCTTCCTCGCCAGTGGACAGTTATTTTGGAGATTCCCTGTTTGCATGTATCTTGGACATCTGAATGTTGTATTTTCATTGTCAAGTGGTTGTGTCCTCAATTTATTATCATAGTTCAATGTATTGTGATCAGGTAGCCCCTGACTCAGGTCCACTTCTACACATATTCTGGCAAAGGTGAAGATTCCTTGGTTAACTCTATCTCCATCTATTTTTAGGATTTTCCCTAACGAGTTTCCAATGGCTGTAAAAACTTTGTGATGCCAAGAGTGTAGAGGGAGGTTATGTAGCCTCACCCAAACAGGCATTGTTCAGTTTTTCATAGTATTTGCATCAAATTTAGGAAACTAGGGGGTGGTGAAGATGCCAGCTTTGCCCCAAAACCAAGGCCCCTGATTGATATTATTTTCTCGTTTTTGTTATGTGTTGAATTTAACTATGAAAAAACCTTTTGAGCATAGGTGAATTTCACAATCAAGTGACAATGTTGAGAGGATACAATGATGCAGGGAGTTGGATTCTATCCAGAACCCATTAAATTTGTAGATAATAGCAGTTGTGGATAGATCAGTGTGTATATTAGTTACCTCCAGTGAAGTTACTTGAATCATTGGAGATTCCAGTTTTTGTTCCACAATATAGGGACCTGGTAGCTCTAGTGTTGGTGCTAGTTTGGTTGGTATGCTTTCCTTTCCTTTGACTACATCACGAAAGGAACCTGCTTTTTTTGAGGTGGCTCCATTGCATCCAATATGCAGTCTCAGATTAAGAATGACAGTTGAATCATTGCTAATACCATATTGCTGAAGTGTATGGATATCCTATAGACTACGTCCTTTATATGTCAGATTTTGGTATTTTATGGGGGTTTCAATTTGATTCTGGATTTCCTTCTTTGGTTCTTGAATATTCATCCCCTTGCCGAGCCGCATGCAGTGATGTCTGCCCCCTATTAATTTGATGAAGATTTGTATCCAATCTTCGCCCATACTGTTTGGATTTCTCTGTTTCGCCTTCCCTTCTATGATATGGGGCTATGATCCAGAGTTGGAAGGAGACTTTTTGTTATTAGGCATCCAGAGTTGGGTTTGGTGTGGGCTGTCCTATTTATTGGGCATCTTGGCAGAACTGAGTGTCTGACCTTCTTCCGTGGTTAGGATGCCTCATCTAGCTCTATACATCAGCCCTGCAGATGCATCTTGTACTAGATCTGGTATATAGGGAGGATAAATAAGGAAAGAAATTACCCTTACCACAGATACGTTGCCTTGAGGTCTACTTTCTTTGGCTTCATCCGCGATCAGTTTTTCCTCCTCCCTCACGTCTGCCCCAGGGGACTGGAAATTCCAATCTAGGCTATGCTCATGGTCGATCTCCTTAATGTCTGTAGTCCTATGCATGTAGGGGGCAGAGACGGTTTTTCCAAGGTTCATGGGGTGCACGGCTTTGGGGCTAATCTGGATGAGCCCAACAATGTTGAACTCACCTTGCCCATTGCCAGATCGGGCATCATAGCCATCAGATGACAGAACCTTGCCCTCGACGGGTTGGGTATAGTCAATCAAACTATGCCGAGTGTTTTCTTATGTCCCGAGGTCTTTTGTTTGGGCTCTCTGGAAGATCCATTTGTCCAGGGTCATGCCTATGGGATCTGTCAAGGAGGCACTGACAATACCTGCACCTATGTACCCCTTCCTTATGCTGCTTCGAACTAGGGTTTTCGCCATTGCAGTCTCTTCCAACTTCCTGACCACAACTATTCAGAGAAAATTCTTGAAGATTGTAATTATGATAATTGTATAATTTATTTTAATTTACTACTAATTTAATACTGTGTTTAAAATTAAAATCTAAATAATTAAATAAATTGTTATTATTTTTTGTAATGTCATATGTTAAACTCATAATAAATATATATTTGGACTGCTTTGAGAATATAATTTTTAAGTTTTATTTTGAATATAAAACATATAATAAATATATATTTGGAATGCTTTGTGAATACAATTTTTTAAGTTTTATTTTGAATATAAAACATATAATAATATAAATTGTTGTTGTCCGAGTTTTCTTCCTATAATATAGTTGTTTGTGCTGTCAATTAATAATAATATATATATATAATATATAACTTACCCACTTCTATTAAAACTCATTTCTACGAGAACTATGAAATTAGACAAAGCTAAAAAATTAATCAACAAAAATTTAAAAACTCTAGAATAACCGTACTTTTATTCACTAAAAGAAGAGATGTTATTTTATAAAATAATAATTATAATATTTCTATGTTTTTTTTTAAATTTGCACGCAAATATATGCTATAAAAATTATTTACATTTTCTTAATTTAAATAAAATAATTATTTCTCCTTTTATTGAATTTTCTTTTAAATCAGATCAAATCAAATCATTTTTTCATTCAACATATTTTATAATACATTTTTAAAATTTTATACTTATTTTAAAAGGAAGAAATATTATTACATTCGGTAGTATTTTTAAACTAGAATCGAATCTCTTTCTTCCAAACATAATCTATGAACATTTAACATATATAATAATTTAATGAAGGTTAACGAATATTCTAGGAACAAATATATCATTATATTTGATATTACTACAAATTAACATATCTAATAATTTAATGAAAGTTAATCAATCTTCTGCCAACAAATATCTCATTATATTTCATATTATTACAAACTTTGTCCAATGAAAGTTAAATTTCCTTCTTCATTTATTAATTTATTTTATATAATTATTTACATTTTTTTTAACTTAAACTAAAATACTTTTTTTTTTTATTTCATAAATTTATAATAGATTTTATTTTTTTTTACTTGTTTTAAATAATTAAATTTAGAAAAAATAGTATCACTTCTACAATTCTTTCTTATATTTGCTAGTATATTTAAAGAAAAAATAATTCCCTATTTTTAAGAATATTCAATACATAATCTACCACCCTTGAGCATGTTTAATCTTTGAATCAAAGTTAATGAATCCTGTGAAAAGTAATATGTCAATTTATTTGATATTATTACAAATATTGTCCAAACATAAGTTAATTTTCCTTATTTTATTATTCAATAATTTTACATTAATTTTTTTTTTCCAATTATATTGGGCTATTATAAAATTTTATAACTGCTATCAAAATAGCATTTAATACTTACAATAATAAAATAAATTTATGAATATTCATATTAAAAATTTAAGTTTAATTATAATTATAATAATTTTTATCACTGTTTCCTAAGCGGTGTGAGTATTTAACATGGATGGATTTTTTGGGAGTTTTGAACTGATGATATTCACATCATGGAGAGCCTTAACAAAATACCCCACCACCATCTATTCTACTCACCATGGAACATAATTATGTTCATTTAATAATAGTACCATAATTTATTATATTCATCATAAAATATTCATTCATAATATGTTTTGAAATTAGCTATTGATGTGTTACTGAAAATACATTAACACTCCCCGTGAGTTGTAGAATACACATTGATAGGGTTCTTCTTTTGTTAACACTAGTGACCAATGACCAACAACTCGCAATATCCCTCTCCTCATCCCTCTCACTCTCTCTCTCTCTCAACTAACTCTCTCTTTTCACCCCTTTGGCTCTCTCTCTCTCCCTCTATCACTCTCTCCACCTCTCACTCAATCCCTTTCTCACCTCTTACTCTTGTAATCCAACCCCCTCTCCCTCTCCCTCTTTCACTCTTCCTCTCTCTCTCATATGTTTCTCCTATAATATATCTCTCACACTGCTCCCTTTGTGCTAGCTTCCCTCTCTCCCCCTCTCTATATACTTTTGAATCTCTCTTTATCTATCCACATCTTAGTCTCCCTGTCCCCTTCTCCCTCTAATGCTTGCTCTTTCTCTCACTATCCCTCTCTTCCTCTCCATGTGTCTCTCTCCTTTGCTCTCTCTTTCTCTCTTCTGCTAGTCTCCCCCTCTCTCTCTACTCCTCTCTCCAACCCTCTTTCTATATCTATATCTTTCACTTTCTCAACACTTTCTCTCACTCCCTTCCACTCTCCTTTTATCTATCTCTCTCTCTCTTGCACTCCCTCCCCAACACTCTTTCACACTCCCTCTCTTTATCTCTCTCTACCTCCCTCTCCCATCTCTCACTCACTTTCTCTCTGTACCTCTATCCATCCTTGTATTCCTTCCCATTCCCTATCTCTCTTTCTTCTGCACATTCACCCTCCTTTTGTCCCTCTCTTTATTTTCCTCTCCCTCTTCCTCTCTCCTACTCTGTCTCCATATCCCCCTCCCTTTATCTCTCACTCTTACCACTTTTTGTTACTCTCCCTCACTCTCTCAATCCCTCCCTCTATGTCCCTTCATATTTATCTCTCCCTCATTTTTCTCTCCCCCTCCATGTTTCTCTTTCCCTCTCACTCCCACCTTTCTCTCCCTATCTCTCTCTACCTCCTATCTTAAAAGAGCACTCCCAGCCCACAACCCACTCTCTCTCTCTCTTCCCTCCTCCTCACAAATCTCTCTCGCACCTTGCTACTCTCTCCCTTTCACTCTCTATTGAATTTTACTTTGGTCCCTCTCCTCTTTATCTCTCTCACACACACATAATATCTCTTGTTTCCTCTTCCTCAACCCTTCTCTCTCCCTGCCCCTATCTTTCTCCCTTTCACACTATCTCCATCTACCTCTCTCCTGGTCACACTCTCTCATACTCTCTCTCCCTCCAATCCTCACTTTCCCTTTGTCCCTTCATCCATTCCTACATCCCTTCCCACCTTGCCTCTCTAACTCCCCCTTTGTCTTTCCCTCCCTCTCCCACCTTTCTCTCCTTACCTCTCTCTCTCTCTCCTATCTTTCCCCGACACTCTCACCAACCCTCCACTCCCCACCCCCTTGCTCTCCACACTCCTCCCTTAACTCTCTCTCTCCCTCTCCTGCTCTACACCATTATCTTTTTCTCCCTCTCATTCACTCCATGAACAAGCCTCTACCACCCCAACTTTCTCTCTCTCCCTCTATCCCCCCTTGCCTGCACACTCCCTTCCGCATCTCTTTGTCCCCATTTCCTACTCTCTCTCCCTCTATCCCTTTCTCTCCCTACCCTCTCTTTCTCTCCCTTTCACACTCTATCTCTCTCCCTCTCTCCCTATTGTACTCCCTCCCACTCTCTCTCTCTTCCTCTTCTCTCTCATTCACTCTCTCATCACTCCCCCAACTCTCCACTACCTCTATCTCCCTCTATCCCTCTCCTCAATCACTTTCTCTCCCCCCACGACCTCTCTCTCGACCTCTCTCTCATTCTCTGCCCCCTCCTTCCCTTTCTCTCCTATGATATCTTCCCTTCCCCCTGCCACCAACTTCTCTCTCTCTCCCTCCCCCTATCTTTCTCTTCCTCCCTTCCTCTATTCCTTCCCTCTATGGATGTCTCTCCCTCATTCCTTTCCTTACCTCTCCCTCATCTCTTCCCTATATAACCTTTTTTTCTCCCACTCTCTATCTCCTCCTTGCTCCCTCCCTCTCTCTCCCTCAAACACTTCCCCCATGAATATCACTCTCGCTCATTAAGTTAAGATAGAAAAAACTTACAAGTAATTCAATTTCAATATAATAAAATTCATAATAGCTTCCTCTTCTCCTTTCTAAAGAGAAAAATAAATATGTTATTTCTAGATATAAATATATTGAAATTAACAATAACATAAATACATAATAAAAATTAGAAATTTATATAAATATATAATATTAAATATTAATTTTTTTTCAAATAGATAAAACAAAATATAAAAAATTATAAAAAATTCAATTCCTATATAATAAATAAAAATTTCAATCAACATTGAGTTTTAAATCTGATTAACCTCTTAATTGAAACTGATTACTTGATAAAATTCACGGCCAATTCCCAACAAGCTTTTAAAAATATGTTTGTTGATAGTTAATGTGCGAAACCAGAATTAGAGTGAAGACTAATGAAGGAATTGGTTAATGGTTAAAGAAACACTAATAGAAAATTAAAATGTCAATTAAATTTAAAGTTATTAATATATATATATTATTTCTGAAAATCTTAAATATTTTACATATTTGCACGAAAAATCTCGATTTATAGTAACTTCACCTTTTCTAAATCCTCGTGGATAATCTATCTCAAATTCAATTTGTTATATATTGAATTACAAATTTCGATTTTCACTGTAAATAAAAGAAAATTTGATTGCATAGATTTCCATAGGATTTCCATTGGTTTTCCATAGGATGACATGGCTGGTGATCCAAAAGGCGCCCGTCAATCTGAAATAACTAAAAATTTCAAATAATACGAAATCTCCCGAGATTAATAACATGAGATGTGCAAGCAAGGCTATATATGCAGAGAAGTGACTTGCCTTTCAACGACATAGTAGACAAGTGGAAGATAAGATAGAAGGCGTGTAGGTTTAGCTAGATAATATTTAAAATATTTTATAATGTATTTTTAAATTGTATTGTCATTTCTACCATTCTTATATTTGCTAGTAATTTTAAACAAAAATAAATTCCATGTTTTTAAAATTTAATCTATCTATTTTAACATGTCTAATAATTTAATTAGAAATGAGTGAATCTTGTCAAAATTAAGTTTATTTTTCTCATTTAAAATTAATCTTAATAGATATATTTTTTTTTTTTGTAAACTAAGGTGGTACTCATTCTATTACTGAAAACAATCAGGCTTTACAAAATATCAAAAAGGATAGCATAAGCCCGCCCACGAGGGGAAACCGGGTCATAACACCATAGCAATCCAAAAGTAAAAAGTCTTCAGCCTAGCAGACATGGCTATAAGAGCTATACAGTCTTGAAACTTTTTAAAACTAACGCTAGAACTATCGTTCAGAATGTCCTGATTGTTCCTATCTTGCATATAAACAGAATTAGAACCAGAAAACCAGAAGCAAAAGTTAATCATAAGAACAACTTAGTCATTGTCTCCAGCGTTCTGCTTGTTGGCAGCTTCCTCTGGTTCAAGGGGGTCTCTGTTCAGCATCTTCTGGATGGCGTCCAACTGTTCTTCCTGCTTGGTCATAGCAATACGCAGATAACTAAGCTCCCTGCGAATCTTTTGATCCCCAAGAGCCAGCTCCACCATTTCTTTGGCCACATGCTCCATGGCTTTGGCAAGAAGCCCCTTCATAACCCAGTAAATATGCAGAGATTGCTTAATCAGGGACATCCGACCACGGGTATGCCCAGGATCGTGGAGGAGAAATTCCACGTCACCCATTTCCTCATCTGAATTGTTCTGCAAGGCTTCCTCCTCAAGGAAGTCCATAATTCTGCGCACACCCGGGTGAGAGTGATGGATAAACGCCTGCTCAGCCCGACGGATGCGGCGACTGACGGTTTCGTTGGGCTTTCTTCCTTTGCCCGAGCACCTGGAGGACTCACCTTCCTCCTTAACCGGTTCATTCTACCTTTCGCCCCGCTTACCCGGTTGGGCACCTTCATTGTCAGAGGGGATGCTGTGCTTCCTTCTGTCAGAGCGGCGACACCCCGTCTTCTGATACTCAGGCAGAGCATTCTTAGCCTGCTGCTTAGACTTGTCGATTGGGGTCTTTTGGGGGCTCCTGCGACTGCTCATACCACAATAACCCAGGTCATCCTTCGGGGCCTCCTCCCCCTCCTGAAGCGGAGAGCAGCATCTTCTCGTGCCATTGTGGCGAGTCTTCGAGTCCCGACACTTACGTTGGTCCGTTTGTTTCTGAACTTGCCCATCCGCTGTGACCGTTTTGAGATGGCGCTCACCGACCCCCGTCGACTCCGGGAGCCTGTCCTCCTCTGAATTATCCTCAATCTCCCACACAGTGAAAGGCGGGTCTTCCTACATAAAGACGCGGCCATCTTGGTTCCTGTTATCGTCCTTCGCCTGCCGACGAGAATCTGCTTGTTTCAATTTTCCTCTGGTCTCCATACCATCCGGAGGTCTGGCCCGAAGATATCTCTGTCTGCCCACAATTGTAACAGTGTTCTGGCTACTTTCAATGGGAGCCTCCGAATTTCTCCACCTTAAGACCTCGCAGAATGCCAGAACCATCTTCCTATCATAGTTATAATGCAATTGCCTTTCATCGAGGGTGCGAATTGGATCGGTTTCCAAGAGGAGCCAGTAGATCGCCGTCAGGTCTCTACTCTCAGCCATCATATCCTTATTACTCCTCGTAGCAGTGTTGTCAGGTGCACCGCCTCCATCGCCTTTCTTAGTTCTGACATTAATTGCCTGATCGTGTTTGTACTTCTGATTAGCCTCTTCACCCGCCGTCATTGTGCTGCCAACAGGGATTTGGATTATCAACCTGGGTGCCGTGATGATGACCACTACAGGTCCCGGTATCCCCATATTGTTCAATCGAAAACTCCATCGACCCCTTCTAGGCCAGCTCACTGATCCGTGTATTAGCATGGAGGTTTTTTTCATGATCGGCCATGATAAGGTCCGCCAGCACCTTCCACTCCTCATTTCCTTCCACTGCCCTCCATTGGCTGTCGATTTTGGTGTCCCGTCCTCTGCAGCCCCAATTGGCCAACCAATCCGCGACTTGATTCCCTTTTCTACGGACATGACTAATAATTATGTAGTCGAAACGTTTGAGAAGCTCCGCGATTTCTTTAACTATTCCGGCAGTTCGCCAGCTCTTAGCCACCTTCTCCCATCCCTGCCCATTGTTAAGCCTCCGCAGCATGTCCACCGCAAGTTGCGAGTCTCCAGTAATTTCTAATTTGGAGTAACCATTCCTGACGGCTATCTGTAGGCCATGGTGAAGAGCCTAGAACTCAGCCTCATTATTGGTCATTTGGCCTCCCCATTCAGCATAAATCCATCTGACACCTCTATTGCTATCTCTGAATACCCCTCCGAAGCCAGCATCACCCGGGTTCCCTTTCGAGGCCCCGACAAAATTGAGCTTAACAAACTGGTCTCTGGGATATCTAAACTCTTCAGGACTTTGAGATCGCATATCCTGGCTAGTTGGGCCTTTGAAGTGGACCATTTCAGGCTTAAGATTTAGTTTATTCAGGATTTCTTGCTCCTCCGGATTTGCCTTCCAGTCATCATCTGCCCATTTACTAACTAAGATGGTCTCCCTTATACTCTCAGACACCCGAGCCCAGATTACCTTCGGACTTTTGGCGGAATTTTGGAATATCCTCCTGTTGCGTTCTTTCCATGTCAACCAGAGTATGAAGGGGGCGGAAAGATTCCAGGCCCTCTGGATCACCCGGCAACCGAAGGGTTCCTTATTCCAGTTAAAAATTAAATCATTGAATTCCTTACTGATAATTCCTGGTTTTTTGAACAATCGAGTGGCAAGCAGCCAGAGTTTCTCTGAGAAGGGACAGCTGACAAACAGGTGGTCTCTAGTTTCCATATCAGTGTTGCACAGAGAGCAGCGAGATGGGCCAATAAATCCTTTTTTCTGTATGCGATCCCAGGTTAAGATTTTGTTTTTAGTTGCCAGCCAAATAAAGATTGTCACCTTCGGCCACCAGTTAGCCTCCCATATTGTATTCCAATCGATATTACCATCTCCTCTGTCCTGTGAGACCAATAGGTAATAGGCCTCCTTAGAAGTGAAGGTCCCCTTCATAGAATTCCCCCATCGGAGGATGTCTTTCCCCCGACGAACTCTAATTCTTCTAGTTCCCATTTCTTTCCTGTACCCCTCTTGAAGCTCTGGAGAGAGCTCCCGAGCCCAAGCTGTCGGATCTTCCCAGACTCTCCATCCCTCCGATATGTCATTACCTTTCCAATAGTCCTTTACTTTAATTCTGTTCTCTTCCACTCTGTCATGGATCTGGGTGAAGTTCTGGATACTATTCAAGCTTTCGCGTTGTTGCCATCGATCACCCCAGAAGTTGGCTTCAGCTCCACCCTGGATTTCCCAGAAGGTATGTTTGCTAATCAGATCCTGGTTTTGAGAGGCTAATTCCCAAATGGCCGAGCCTTTGGGGATCTCCTGAATTTTTAGGATATCAACCTGAGAGACAGGCATGCTATATTTAGTCCTCCATATGACTTTCCAAAGATCATTTCCGCCACTAAGCCATCTCCACCACAGCTTGGCACCCAGGACCCTGTTAAGAGTTTCAGGATCCCTTAAGCCTAACCCACCTTTTTCTTTTCTTTCAGTTAGTTGGCTCCACGAGACCAAGGCCCATTTTTTCTTCTGATCGGATCCGCTCCATATGAATTTTCGGATGATTTCTCTGATTTTAGTGCAAACTCCCAGCGGAGCAGCCATAATCGAGAGAGGGTAGATAGGGATGGCTTGAAGAACCGACTTAGCCAGAACAATCCTGCCAGCAATATTCAGAACTCTGAAGGCCCAGTTTGCCACCTTGTTGTTAAGTTTGTCCAGCACTCCTTGCCAATTTTTCATTCTCCTAGAGGTATAGTCCAGGATATTGCCCAGATATTTGGTAGGTAAATCCCCTTTTTTGAATCCCAGAATTCTGATTAAGTGGAATTTGATCTGGTCAATTGTGTTGAATATAAAGATACAAGATTTATCTTTGTTGATTTCTAACCCAGAAGCTTCAGCAAACAGGTCCAGGATCCTTCTGAGTTGACGGACTTCTCTAACCGTTGGTTCCCCAAACAACATTATGTCATCCACAAATTGTTGATGGGTTAAGGGTAAATTGTTTCCCCAAATCTTTAGTCCTTTAATTCTGTTGACTGATTGTTCTTGTTTGGTGAAGCGACCAAGGCCCTCAGCAGCAAGAATAAATAAAAAAGGGGACAATGGGTCTCCTTGTCTAATACCTCTAGAGGCATTGAAAGTTTTAGAGGGGCAACCATTAATCAGAATAGAGAAGTGAGGGGAGGAGATCAGGTTATGAATCCAGGCAATCCAACGATGGTGGAAGCCAAATTGTTCCAGGACAGTTTCCAAATATTTCCAATTTAATCTATCATAGGCTTTCGATAAGTCCAATTTGATCATCATTCCTTTTTGTTTTTTGACTTTTAGGGAGTGTATAACCTCCTGAGTAACAACAAGACCGTCAAGAATCTGCCTGCCTTCGACAAACCCAGTTTGTTCGGCCGAGATTAAATTACCCAGGAGAGGCTTTAGTCTTTTGGCAATCAGAGAGGTGATCATTTTATAAATAACATTACACAAGGCTATAGGCCTGAAGCCACTAGCCTCTTCACGGTTGTTACCCTTAGGTATGAGAGCAAAAAAGGTAGAATTGAGAGCAGGCCATACCTTTTGATTAATCCTTGATTCCTCCACTAAGTCTAGAATGTCTTTTCTCAGGAAGTGCCAGCCCGCTTGGAAGAAATCCATCGTGAAGCCGTCCGGACCCGGAGCAGTCCCCTTTTTCATAGATTTCACAACTTCCTCCAGCTCTTCTATGGTTACCGCCCTCATGAGAGCTCTGTTTTGATCCTCAGAGACCAAGCGGGGGATAGCTGAACAAATCTCCTGAATAGCTCTTGTTCTATCAACTTGGGGTTCTGTCAGGATCTCCTTGTGGTAATCCACCAGGACTTGTTCAATTTCATTCTGCTCAACTACTCTCTCTCCATTCTTATTTTTAATTGATAGGATCATGTTTCCTTGCCTATGTTTGATCATAGCTTGATGGAAGAATTTAGTGTTTCTTTCCCCTTCCTTTAGCCATTTTATTCTAGATTTTTGGCGCCAAAGGATCTCCTCTTGTTTCCTTCGTTCTTCTAAGCGGCCAAGAATGATTCCTTCCTTGTTGACGCTTTCTTCTGTTCTTCCTTCTAATATTATCTTCTGTTGAATATCCTCCATTTCTTTTTCTAGTTTTTGTTTGTCTTCCAGGATATTGCCAAATACCTCTTTATTCCATCTTTTAATTTGGGATTTCAGCGATTTCAATTTCAGTTGGAACGTATGCATCCTGTTTCTGCCTTTACTGGTGCAATTTCCCCACCATTCCTCAACTTTCTTGATGAAGTCAGGGTCCCTTAGCCAAAAGGCTTCCAATCTGAAAGGCCTTTTTCCCTGGATTCTCTTAATGTCAATTTCTAAGCATATCGGCTAGTGGTCAGATCCTAAAGATGGTAGGATCTTAGCTTCCACAAAAACGTCCAACTTCATAATGGCTTCCGACACTAGGAATCTATCCAATCTGGAAGCTATTTGGTTTTTGCCACCCCGTCTATTGTTCCATGTGTAGACTCCATTGATACTTTGAATATCCACAAGCCTGAGTTCTTCGATCACGTCATTGAAGCTGTCCATGAAATGATCTCTCCTTCTAAGTCCTCCTTTTTTCTCGTCCAAGGATCGAATCAGGTTGAAGTCTCCACCGATGATCCAAGCCGCTTCTGGATATAGTCTGCGGATAGTTCTGAGGCTATTTATGAACTGTTCCCTTCTCCCCAGGGAGGGAGGGCCGTAAACTCCTGTAATAATCACCTGTTGAGTAGAGCCCACTATCCTACCTAGGCCAGTAATAGATCCATTCATACAGGACCAGTTGTCTAAAATAATTTCATTGGGGTTCCACAAGAGTGCAATACCTCCAGCTGCCCCTATTGCATCTTGCCCCATCACTTGATATGGAAGATTACTTTTATCTACAATTTCTTCTAACTGTGTTACCAAGATTTTTGTTTCCTGTAAGATCATAATACTAGGCTTTTCCTTTTTCAGCTTATCCGTTATATGTCTCTGTTTACCTCTGCTATTCAGGCCTCTAATATTCCAACTGATGACTATCATTTAAAACTTTTTGTAAGAGGGGAAAAATACCTCCGACAGAGGTATCACTTTACCTGAGTTTATCAAAACCTCTCCCACTGTCTGGATCGTCTCGCTCATTGTTTTCCGGCCTCGTTTCCTGTTAATTTTGCCAGAATTGCCCAATCCTTTATCTTCACTGTCCTGCTCATTTTCATTTGTATTTGGTCTGTCTGGGGGCTCTCCTTTTTTCTCTTTGTATTTCTGAAAAACTTCTTTATACAGTTGTTTTTGTTTTTCGGGGATGAATCTGTGATCTAGGTATTTCCATTCTTGGAGTAGCTTTCTCATGATTTTTTCCTCTTCAGCTTCGTTTTCTATTGGGTTTTCCACTTCCATCCTAGATGCCTGTTCTGTTTCTGATTCCTTTTCCTCCAGTGTTTCCTTGCCTGAGTTTTTTAGGTCTTTTCCTTTTTCTTACCCTGAGATATCCATGGGTTTATTCTCCGGATCTTCATCATCTTCCAAATTTACTTCGTAGTCTTCTTTTTCGTTTTGCAGTGCCTCAAAAGGGTTTTGGTTGCTTGTTTGACTGGACTTCTTCAGAGTTTGGACTTTCGGTCCTTCCTTGTTATGTTTTCGCTTCCTTACTACCTGTTGGAAGCCTCTTTCCGAATCATCCTTCTTAACCGTGTTTTGGTGATGAGTTGCCTGATTCTTCTTAGTCTCTTCGTCTTTGTTCAGAGGGCATTGCCTATAAAGGTGGCCATATTCATGGCATATACGGCAGTGAAAGGGAATATGTTCATAGTCAATTGGCTGTTTCCAGACTGAATCATGATACTCGACCTCAACATTGTCTGGGAGAGGCTCTGCCAGATTTATGTAGACACAGATCCTCGCGTAAGCATTATACTTACCTCTTTTTGTGATCTCAGCAGTTTTGACGAAGCTCCCTATCGTGTTGCCAATCCCCTCCAAGATTTCAGGGTCCCAGAACTCATCAGGGAGCCCAAATAATCTAACCCAGACCAGAGCATCCATCATAGTTTCCTTTTCTGGGTTGTACCTCTCTTCCCAGAATTTCATGAACAATCCAGCATTGTTTAAGAAGTAAGGTCCCTCCTCGAAAATCCTATTTTTGTCTTCCAGATTGGAAAAAATTGCAGTAAAGAAACCTTGGGCTCCTAATTTGAGATCAACCTGGCCTCTGGGTTTCCAACGTTGATCAATCCACCTGTAGAGCTCCCGCTCAGTAGGCCAATACCCAACAAAGCGGCATATTATGGCATGATCACGCATGTAACAGCTATAATCCTCCAGTTTGTTGTTAGGAACAACATACCTTGGTTGTTTTTGAGACCTAGGAAGGCATTTTCCTCTCATCTTTTTCTGCCATAGGTTACCCATCACTGGGAACTGGGTTTCCTTTCCGGCCTGGGGATCTCCGCCTGAACTTGTTTCTCCTATTACTACATTACGGAAGGAGGGGATCTCTCCCCCCCCCCTTGGA
The DNA here is from genome assembly GCA_000404065.3 of Pinus taeda. Taxonomy (NCBI): domain Eukaryota; kingdom Viridiplantae; phylum Streptophyta; class Pinopsida; order Pinales; family Pinaceae; genus Pinus; species Pinus taeda. The sequence continues at coordinate 14,779 of APFE031021969.1, forward strand.
TCTCCCATTCCACTCAGGCCAGCAACAAGTGGACAAAACAATGACAAGTTGGGAGAATGCTCAAGGACCCTGACTTACCTGCCCACCGAAGACCGTTGGTTGACCAAGACGCGCGCTGGCCACCGCTCAGACCAGGTCAGGCTGCTGCAGCAGAAGCAGTCACGGGACTGTCAGCTGAGAACTCGCGACCCAGGAAACCCTAGCCGCGTATCGCCTCCATCTTAATAGATATTTTTTAATAAATAATTGAATTGAAATTATATAATATATTGTTAATTTAATACTTTTTAGGTTTAAAATTAATTTTTAAATAGTGAAATAAATTGCTATTAAAAAAACACTTAATAGTTTAAAAATAAATTCCATGTTTTTAAAATTTAATCTATCTATTTTTAACATGTCTAATAATTTAATTAAAATGAGTGAATCTTGTCAAAATTAAGTTTATTTTTCTCATTTAAAATTAATCTTAATAGATATTTTTGAATAAATAATTGAATTGAAATTATATAATATATTGTTAATTTAATACTTTTTAGGTTTAAAATTAATTTTTAAATAGTGAAATGAATTGCTATTAAAAAAACACTTAATAGATATTTTTGAATAAATAATTGAATTGAAATTATATAGTATATTGCTAATTTAATACTTTTTAGGTTTAAAATTAATTTTTAAATAGTTAAATAAATTGCTATTAATTTTTTAATGCTATATGTTAAACTCATAATAAATATAAATAATTGTATAATTTATTTTAATGTACTTCTAATTTAATATTGTGCTTAAAAATAAAATTTATATAATTAAATAAATTGTTATTATTTTTTGTAATCTTATAGGTTAAACTCATAATAAATATATATTTGGAATGCTTTGAGAATATAATCTTTAAGTTTTATTTTGAATATAAAACATATAATAGATATATATTTGGAATGCTTTGTCAATATAATTTTTTTAAGTTTTATTATCAATATAAAACATACAATGATATAATTGTTTGTTGTCCAGTTTCTTCATATAATATAGTTGTTTGGTCTCGAGTTTCTTGATATCTA
>APFE031021973.1:0-33230 GCA_000404065.3 Pinus taeda
TCATTATGTTCCTTTCAATGTTACAATAAATATTTATACATGCCGAAGCATCCAATACCATGGACCGAAAACCATCGCGTCCAAAACCATGGACCAAAAACCATAGGTAGGTTCGCCCAACCTAATATAGGGTTCAAAAAAAAATTTCCCGGGGCGCTGCCTCGGACCTCGTAGAGGGGGGCTACCCGCCCCCCACAACCCCTCGGGACAGGGGGGGCTACCACCCCCCCTATGACCCCCCCGCTGCGTAATCGGCGCAACGAACGGGGGGCTCCGCCCCCCCTCTAACCCCCCGGTTCACTACATAGGTTAGTCTTGGAAAGAATATAACACAACCCAACAGGTCATTCACGGATCTTTTAGAACATTCAGATACTTCTTGTGCAGATTTAGATTTAGATCTGGAAGTGCTTGAATTTCCACTGAGGCTAATGCTTGGAGTTGGTTCTCTAGCAAGTAATCGTAGTTTTTCTAAAGGAATAGTGGCCAATCTTTTTTCCCTATATACCACAAAAAATTGAAAGCCTTATGGAGATAATTGCGATTGGGCTTCCCCCAAAATTTCTTGAAGCGAGCCTTTATTTTGGAATAAGTCATCAAATAAATCCTTTTTTCCAAAGAACACTTTCACCTTGACTGTAGTTGTGAAATTCTGAGCAATTTCATTTAGGTCAAATGGTCTTGCCAGGATTTTAAATAACTGCAGACATGTTATATTCTGTATTTCTGTAAACGCATGACCTACATCAAACAACGAAAAGGCCCCACAAACCATAGGAAACTGTGGCCATATAGCCTTCTTCTTGTCCTTTAAATCCTTTATTAGTCCGCCTTCTTAACAGGTTTGATATGCAATTTCTCGAGCCAGAAGTTTATCAGGGATATACAAAGGTAGAACATGAGGGGGGACAGTGCTTCCAAATACTCTAACATAGGTGAATAATTCCTCCCCGAACCATCTTTCGATGGGGATGATATCTATCTGTGCCTCAGGTGAGCACCTCAGGGGGTCTTTATCATATAACATTCTATACAAGGGTAGGATAAGCCCATGGCAAATTTGGTAGAAATATGGAATGAACTAGGAGTCCTATAATATCTTATGATAGACATGGATGGGTAATGGGTCTTGAGTTGTCCATTTCCAACCCATAACAGGAAATTTAGACACATAACAAATCGAATCCATAACATATGCAGATAGGTAAAAAGGAGGATAGATCCTTTGAGACATGGATCTTTCAGACCGGTAATTGATAATAGCCGTGATTAGGTTATCAGAAAATACCTTGGCCCAATCTATAATTATGGCATTTGTGGCAACATCTATTAATGGTAACCATTCAGATGAAAACTTATTGATATCTGGCTTTCGAAATAATCCACAGAGCATGGCTGCAACAAAACAATATGGGGAGGTGAGGGAACCAGTGCTGTACATACCATTTTTATCTTTCTTGAGTGGTTCATCTTTTCTAGACCAATCCTTGGTGGTCTCTGATAGGTTCGGGTTCTCTGCCATGAATTTTTTAATGAATTGTGTATTGTAAGTTGCGTGCGGCTCAGGAAGATGATACATGAGCTTTAAATCTTGTGCATTGAATGATCCGATGAGCCCTTGTCCTTGAATCTTGAACCATCTGTTTTTCATTTCCACATTATCAAGTATCTACTTGATCATGTCCGTATATGGGAGAATTTTGGGCCTTGCTGCTATCCTATGCAGGAATGAGCATGCTAATTCTTCTAGGGATGCTTTGGAAGAACCTTGTGAGTCTGAGCCGATGATAACCTTCATTATTCTGGGGTTTTCTTCTTCAAGCAGTCTGTACATGCCTTCCCATGTTGATATCCCTGCATCTCTATTGCACTCTGTGTCTGTATATAAAGGTGCCATTCCCTTCACCTCAGAGCTCTGAGCTTTATTTTTTTTCCCATTTCTTCTTGCGTATTGGTTTGTATAGTCCTCCATTCTCTGTTCCTGCGGCTCACAAGTGAAATGGAAATGACTGATCAAGAAAGGTGATGGGAGAGTTTTAAATGCAATAGATACACCAAATATGTCACCTAACGTGAAGTAATTCTTTGAAAAGCACGCGTCCAAATTTCATTAATAACTGATAACTAATCCCTTTATTAACATTTAAAGCGCATGATCTTGAGTCAGATTATGGTAAGTGGCTTTTCTTGAGTAGCGTGCCTGAAAGATTCGCGATGGAGTGATTTTGCGATTTGCTTCATAGCTTTGCAGATCGCGGCATCGCATTATCGCACTATCGCAAATATAACGTCGCAGAGCTGGTTTGGCTTAATATCACAACCATCGTTTTATCGCGATATCGCATCATCGCAGATCACAGAAGTTTTATGTTTTCCAAATTTCGTTAGCCCATTTCCTGCGATATGCGATCTCGCGATCAATGTTATCGCAAATCGGTAAATCTTGAAGTTTTTCTTATTAGTTTTTTCTATTGTGATGCGATAGCCAAATGATGGTACGTTACTATCATTTTATGATGCGGCTTTTTTTTTTTAAGAATTTTTCTTATAATAAAATTAGGTTTTAAATTATTCAAAAGATCTTCCTAAGCTTACGATGGTAACCTTATTTTGGAGAAAGGAAACTCTTGCTTTTCCAAAAAATTTAACTAAGGGTCCCCATTCATTTAGTATTCTGGATAACACTTAAATGAAAAAGGGGGGGGGGTTGTTGTTGGCCACAACAGAATCATGGACTAAGGGTTGGAGTAGATTATCTGATGGAGGAAAGGTAGATAGAGAGGTAATACAGGTGCTCTGCAAGTTATTTCTCAAACTGAACAAACAAAGGAAGACTAGAAAAACAAAGATCTAGCTAATTTGACCTACTTTGACCTGCAAACCAAAAATATGATGAACAAAAGTTTATTGGCAGGCAAGATAACTATGCAAAACAAAGCAATAATAGATGCTAAACATATAAGTACAACTGGTATCAACTTTCCTAACTAAAAATCTAACACTAGCAATTGCATTGAAAAACAAAACAATGTTTTTGGTGGCAGCAAGGACACCTTGGTTCCAGCTCATGGTCCCACTGAGGGAGAGGTGAGATTAGAGGTACTTGATAGCCTTTTTCTAAAGATCTTCTCTGTTATTAACCTATCAAATCAATCTGAACATAAAAAGCCTTTTTACTCATCAAAAGCAACCTAAGTAACAAAACAAGATTTAAATCTAAATAGCAGATTTTATTCTAAGAATGCAGCAAAGACACGTAAAAGTAAACAAAGGAGGTATTGAGCACTTGAAATGGGCCCAACCCCAAGAGCTACATCCTCCTAAGGAACATCAGAGCTGGTGCAAAGTTGGATTCATCTTTATTGATCAAGAAATAATAGTTACATCCCAAAAACTGTCCACAAGGAAAAGCTTGAAAATGTGCTGAAATGTTGAGCTAACCTACTGCCTAAAAAATGACTAAAATCGAACTACAAAATAGCTAACTTTTGCCAACAGAATGACTAACTAAAATGAGGCTCTAAGCCTTCTTATTTATACAAATTGAGGACCCCAACAGCCCTCCTAAACTTTAGGAACTCGGCTGCCAAAACTTGTAGTTAACAACAACTTTACTAGCCCTTGCTCGGCTGCCCTTGTGATAATCGATTTGGTGATCCTTGAACTTCAAGCCGATGGTGGAGAATTCAAGGTAAGGGCGCATAAATGAAGGGGACACCTTCCTACAAATCCTCTCCATGAATTTGGCTGCGAAGTGCTCATTTAAACCCTTGATTTTGTCTCCAAATTGACTAAAAAGACTGCATAAAGCACACTTTAGACTTGTTGGCATAATGAATAACCCAATTCACTCTTTTAGCATAAATATAATAAAAAAAATGCAATAAACTAATGAGAATGGTGGATTAAGTCGAATTAGGAGGCTGAATGAGCCCATATAATTATCCATTTTTGGGGATCATCATCACCCCCCTACTAAAAGTGTTGCTCATCCTCTGAGCAACTAATCTATCTCTTCTTATCTGTCATGCCATGCTTCTGAAGTGATGTCCTCTTCTCAGTCATGAAACCATGCTTTTCCATCTACTTCTTCCCATTGCCCATGCTCCTTTTCTTGTAGTAGTTTTGTTAGCGCCTCAACCTCAGCCTGTAGCTTGTCCTCTCTTTGTTGTTCATTAGATGTTTCCTTGTCTTTTCTTCTTCCTATGATTGTTTGGCTTCCTTTTCCTCCAATTTCATGGTCTCAGCTTAGCCCGAGTTTCCTGTAGAGAATTCTCAGCTTCCTGTAGAACTATCTTAGCTTCCTATAGAACTATCTTTGAGTCCGTCATCTTAATTCTCTCTCTCTAGGTGAAGGCTTTTGGCTTCTTCATTCATAGATGATGGATCTCTTTGAAGGAGACTCCTCCTTTTGTTTAGTTGTTGTGTCCTTAATGATGATTTAGCACTTCTAACCATGGCTAGGGTCTGCCATTTTTTATCCATGTGCTCCTTCTTGCCTTAAATTACTTGGAAGGCTCCCTTTTCCACTTCCCTTTTTGCTCTCAGGTTGTGCTTAAGGCAGCCAGCACTGCTGCTGCCTCCCTGGCCAGAATCTCAGGAGATTTCTCCTTTTGCTACTCTGTTTCCATGCTTCCTGTAGAAACTGCTTTCGGACTTCCTGTAGAAGCTATTTCCAGACTTCCTGAAGAAACTGTTTTCAGACTTCTTGTAGAAACTATTTCAACCTATTTGGCTGGATGTGTCTTCCCTTTTTAATTCCTATTTGGTTGCCTTGGTTGTGTCCTCCTTTGTTTGGACTTTTTCAGTCTTCTCTGCTCTCTTCTGCAGTCATTTCTCCCTGGGTGTTTGCGCCAAAGTTCCTCCCACAGTTTTAAGCTTAGAAATTTGTCCCATTTCTCCTTTTCCTCTTTGCTCTTACTGTGCCTGAGTGTCTTGCGTTTGTTCACCATTGGTTTTCTCACCTTTTTCAATGTGTTCTTTCTTCCTCATTGCTGGATGGTGTGATATTTTTGGCCAAAACTCTGATATTGTTATCCCGAGACATGTTTCAGAAGATTTCCCATGATATGGGGATAGTGTAGGTGTGCAGGGCATCTTCTACTAATAATTTGATGAGCCCATGATGGGCCAACTGGTCTGGAATCCCTTCATTCATTTTTGTGGCACATTCAGTTAATGACTGCAAAAGAAAATAGGGAATGCTTAACATATTTTCTGAAGGTGAATCAATTCCATGTCTAAGTTCACATAGCAACCTGAAATGATAACCATGGATAATGCTGAATTATGAATCCCCTTGGCATGGTGAGAGTGATCCCTTTTCTTATGCCTTTGTCAGAAAAGGAAATGTTGTTTATGGTTTCCCCCTGGACTCAAGGAAGAATTCCTCGGCTGTTTGATATTAATGAACAACAATTCCCTGGTTTCAAGACTTTTGCTACCCAAATACTCGACTGTCCATGTATAAAAGGAAGAATTATGTTTCCATAGACAAGGCACAAAGCTCAATTTTCATCCCCAACCTACATACAACCATGTAAATTTCAATTCTTCATGCACAATTAGCCCTCACAGTGCTTTAACTTTTCTACAGGAGAATTTTTTTTACCGGGAACCGTGGAGGATGACACAGAACTGACTGAGGAATTCTGTGCTACACACAGGTAGCTGTTATTTTTGACTCATAGGTAGACTTGTCCCATACTCTCTTATTCAAAACAGTTTCATTCACCACCTTTCGATCATATCATGCATGGAAGAGTTCGAGCCTACCTCTTTCAGAACTCCAAACTTGATGAAGAAAAGTCCAGGCTTCTCTGCTTCGGAAGGATATGCCATACTTCCTGTAGAAGACCCCCCTCGGTTCCTATAGAATGCCACTGCAGCTCTAAGCGAGCCTGATACGCAACAGAATCTTGCAGACAGGTAGAAAAATTGGTGGAGGACGACTAGTTAATCATTTTGTGGGAGCAGAGGATGCATACTACAGTTGAGGATGTTGCAAGTGCCAATGAACAACATGTGGTGTTTCAGCCGAGCATTTTTAATTGTGGCGTGATTCGTGGTGAGGGAGTGAAGTGGCCAAGGGTACGTGGCCACATGCAGACTGCAGTGCTATTTATGAACTGCATGTTTTCTTCTTGATCAGTTGCACTGGAGTTCAAATGGCCAACACTCCCTGTTTTTTTTAATTTTCATGTGAGTCAACTGTCCACGTATACTGCATGATTTCCGGCTGAGCACTAGAGAAGGCATTGTCGGGTTAACTTTGATAGCTTCCTGGCTTAATCCCACCATTTCATTTGTTTAAGCACTTTCAAATCATATTGATGCAGATAGAGGAATTGGTTTAGACACATATCTGTAAGTTGACGTGCTGCTGCGTTCTTTTTGCTGCTGCATGCTGATATTCTGTTGTTGTCTGCCTGGATCTTTTATACTATAGGATTTTTGTTATCTGATGTGTGGTTATTTTCCTTGTGCAGGTATCCTCTGGCCGGATCTACGCTGTAAGAGCCTGCTTCAACATTCAAATTTTCACCCTCATGCTGTTGACGCTGAATTTTCACAGGACCGAAACTTGTTTTCTCCATTGCTCCCAAACGATAGACCAGATCGATCTGAAACTTTCTGAGCGTGTTTCTATCATCATTATGCACCTCCCAGAGAGAAATAGTGGTCAATGGATGCACGGATTTTGAGAAAAATAGAAAATGGCTGAAGATTATGGAGGTCAATTTCTCGGAAATCGTGCATTGGAATCAGTTGAAACTGCTTGGGCCGGTTATTATCACCCATATGCATCTCCCCATGAAACAAGATTTGAAACGGATGCACGGATATGGAGAAAATGAAAAAATGGCTGAAGGTGATGGAGGCTGATTTCTTGGAAATTGTGCACCAGAATTGGCTGAAACTGCTCAGGCATGTTGCTATCATACCTGTACAACTCCCCGTAAAACATTTTTGTAAATGGATGCACAATTTTCACGTGAGGGAAAAAACAAATTTCTACACTATGTATTTTTGCTTCCAAGCATTCTGTAGTTTTTTGCATGGTAAGAAAAAATGAGCTTGGGCTGTGATGTAGGCATGGAAATGATGGAGGAGGAGTTTGAAGAATGTAGGAGGACTTATGAACCCTTTAGGAAGCTATCGTGTTCGCCAAACCGCCTTTTTGGAATCCATTTCTAGCTTCCTTTAATTTCTACAGGAACTTCCTATAGAACACACAATTTTTAGGAAAGAAGCACAATGAGATGGAAAAAATAATGGAGGAAGGTGAGGGATGGAAACAAGGGTGGTTGCAGGCCTAAAAAATAGATTCCAACCTTCAGATTCCCCTCCAAAATCGAATTTGACTCACCCGAAGGTTCTAGAGGATGTTTCCTGTAGAAATATAGAACTTCCCGTAGAAAGCCCAGAACTTCCTGCAGAAGGTGGAATTTCGACCTAAATGTGATCAAATCCTAGGAAATGCAAGTGGCCATGGAGGGAGTGTCTATAGGGATGTCCTATAGCCTGGTATGGACCCCTATCCTCATTTTGCATGACCCTCCTTACCTGCAATGTATTCCGTACAACCTGCAATTATTTTATAGAGATCAGGCTTGTTTCTCTTTTCTCTTTTTTCTTTTTTTCTTTTTTTTTGAAAACAACTAGGGTGTGTCATGGAGGTTTTCACCCTAATTGCCTGCCTTGGGTGCCTCCAAGGGAGGTTTTCACCCAGGGATCTTATTCTCTTTTACTTTTTTATATTTTTTCTTATTTTTTCCAACCCATTGACCGCCTCATGGAGGTTTTCAATCAATGAGCCAATCTAAGGTGCCTTCGAGGAGATTTTCACCTTAGATTTTTATTTTCTTCTCATTTTCATTTTTCTCATTTCTCTTTTTTTTTTTTTTCTACCCTACCCTACTTAAAAAACAAAATCATTTTCAAGTATAAGAATACTTCCAATGGAGCCATGTGCACATCGAGATTAGAGACAAAATGATGTGGAGGCTCGAAATGCATGCTTTGATAGGTATATGGATTTCAGAGACCAAATGATTTGACTTTGAAGGGATTAAGCATAACTGAGGAAAAGAGTACTACTGCAACTTAATGACCGTCTGAAACCATATCTCAATATAGCTCTGATATCCTTGGTCCTTTTGTTGATCTGGATCATTCTTCATGTCACCTTCTATCATTACCTTCACATCTTCCTCTTTTTGCTAAGTTTTCTCTTGAATACATAGAGGATTTGATGGTAACCATGAGGGAACTCTCTTGATCTCTGATTCTGATGTCTTCTCTTCATCAAGTGCAGCCCATGGTTCTTTGATCTCCTCCTTTGAATCTTCTTTTGCTGGATGTGGTCCTTCAATGCTTTCAATATTATCTCTGTTTTGCAATAATCTTCCTGAGCTATGGTGAATATCATTGAGCTCAAGAGGAGTTGTTTTGACATGTTGTGCCTCAACATTGTAATTGGGTTGAGCTACTCCATTGTACAGGTTTGGAAATGGTGGTATGGGTAGTTGAGTGGGGGTGTGGATTTGAGATGGATACAGATGGGGTTGTGGTTGGGCAGGTGGTGGAGGCAAAGGAGTGGGAGGAGAGTTGTACTGGGGCCTCCACCCCTGATGAGGTACATTCCACTGAGGTTGTGGCTGAGCATAAGAGTGAAACGGATGAGCAACTAGAGAAGCATGGTATTGAGGAGGATACGACCAAGGAGGGGGTGTAGACCAGGAAGGGAGAGCAGGCGGACCCCAAGAAGGCATGGAAGTGGCTTGATAGGGGTCGTAATAGGTCTGGGATGTCCCTTACATTCCCTGCTGGTAGGGTATGGGTCCATGTGGCCTCCTTTGGTTCATATAATAGAGTGATTTAATGGCTCCTTTGGCTCTCTGATATTCATCTTTAAGTCCAAGCAAGCAAGGGCACTGATTCGTAGGATGGTATTCTTCATAGACAAAACACACTTCTAGGGAGTGCATTGGACATTCATATGCTTTTTAGTGCACCTAGGACAAAATATGTCCAAAGCCCTCTTGGCTTCCTCTTGCTTCCTTTGGATCTGCAAGGTATCCAGTTGCATGGCAAGCAATTGCCTCACTTCGCTCTTGAAATCTTCCATCTGAGTTGCAAATTCATTTTTGGATAAGGCACTACTCCCACCATTTCTGTTTATAGCCATTTGCTCTGGGGGAATGTTTTCTTTTTCTTCTCCCCTAGAGGTTCTTCAAATATGTCTTGCTGTCCACCTAAGGGTTCTTTAATCACAACCATCGAAGAAGAGAGATGGCTGGCTATGTGAAGCAGTGGGGGTGTTGTGCAATCATCTTTTTTATTTACCTCTACTCCTACAAGGCATGAAAGGAAATCTTTTTGGTTGATTTTTGTTTGTTTTTCTTTTTGTACCTGTAAAACTAAAATATATTGAACTGCAACTAACTATCTTGCTAAAATGAAAAAGCGGAATTGAAATGAATGCAGGAAAGGTCTAATCTATTTTGCTCAAATGAAATTGTGGAATTGAAATGCTAATCTATGAAAGTGGGAAATATCTAATCTATGCTTGCTGAAATGAAATGAAAGCAGAAAACGTCTAATCTACTTTTGCAGAAATGAAATTGCAGAATGGAAATGAAATAAACTACTTAGCAGAAGGTTGTAGTAGAAAATAGAAGAAAAATAGTAATCACCAATACTCTGACGCTTCCCCGGAAACGACGCCAAAAAGAATGGTGGGCCCCAATATTGCAGCAATAATGCTGCAACTCTTGGGACTCCCTTCTTTAATTTTATCAATCTGGTAGTTCGTAACAAACTTGGAAGCGACCGTGCTGTATGCACAAGTATTAGCTCTTACCGCAGTTGTCACTTGGTTAGCTGGCACAAGACCACTAGGAGCTTAAGCCAACTTCTATGAGCTCTTAGAAGAAGCTTTTTAACTGATAGATGAAAGCTAACTCAAAAGAGGCTAATCTACTTGCGGAAAGAAGTGAAAAACGAAAAGGAAATTCAAACCCTAGCAAACCCTAGTTTTATCGACTAAACCTACTGGTGCAAGAAAAATGATGAAAGCTACAGAAAGGAATGCCATTGACTCTTAGAAATCTAAAATGCATGTGACTAAGTTACTTCTGAAGTGAAATCTGAAAAGAAACATATTTTTGTATTTTTGAGTAAGTTGGCAGAATTATTGTGCATGTGCTTTAACTGTTTTTTACCGTGCAGAGGTGGATTGGTGAAAGGAAATGCTTGCAGGAGGTTGGGAAGGTTAGAATAGGGCCTAAGGGGTATCTATCACCCTTCCAAAGAGTTTCACAGTGATCAGATCTCAAGAAATTGCTTTCGTGAGCTTATACAGGAAGTCTGCAGGGGTTCTACAGGATGTTCTGGAATTTCTATAGGATGTGTTGTAATTTTCTACAGGATGTTCCAAAACGAGGATTTTGGAGGGTTGATGGAGGAAAAATGGTGAGAAAGTGGAAATTGAGGTTGGATAATTATGTTAAGGGGTCTAGGACCTGGTGGATGAGGCTAAGGAGCGATTGAACTTGTTCGAGGATGGAGGAAGCGATGATGCACAAGAATGTAGAAATTAGGGCAAGGTGGGAAAAGTATGGCAAATGAAGGGTAGGAATCATGGACTACGGGTTGGAGCAAATTATCTGATGGAGAAAAGGTAGATAGAGAGGTAAGACAGGTGCTCTACAAGTTATTTCTCAAACTGAACAAACAAAGAAAGACTAGAAAAACAAAGATCTAGCTATTTTGACCTACTTTGACCTACAAACCAAAAATATGATGAACAAAAGTTTATTGGAAGAAAACCATGCAATATAACTATGAAAAAATAAGCAAGAATAGATGCTAAACATGCAAGTACAATTGGTATGAACTTTCCTAACTAAAAATATAACACTAGCAATTGCATTGAAAAGAAAAACAGTGTTTCTAGTGGCAGCAAGGACACCTTGGTCCCAGCGCATGGTCCCACTGAGGGAGAGGTGAGATCAAAGGTGCTTGATATCCTTTTTCTGAAGATCTTCTCTGTTATTAACCTATCAAATCAGTCTAAACATAAAAGACCTTTTTACTCATCAAAAGCAACCTAAGTAACAAAACAAGATTTAAATCTAAATAGCAGATTTTATTCTAAGAATGCAGCAAAGACACATAAAAGTAAACAAAGGAGGTACTGGGCACTTGAGATGGGCCCAACCCCAAGAGCTACATCCTCCTAAGGAACATCAAAGCTGGTGCAAAGCTAGATTCATCTTTATTAATTAGGAAATAATAGTTACATCCCAAAAACTGTCCATAAGGAAAAGCTTGAAAATGTGCTGAAATGCAGAGCTAACCTACTGCCTAAAAAATGACTAAAATCGAACTACAAACTAGCTAACTTCTGCCAACAAAATGACTAACTGAAATGAGGCCCTAAGCCTTCTTATTTATACAAATTGAGGACTCCAACAACCCTCCTAAACTTTAGGAACTCGACTGCCAAAACTTGTAGTTAACAACAACTTTACTAGCCTTGCTCGGCTGGTCTTGTGATAATCGATTTAGTGGCCCTTGAACTCCAAGATGATGATGGATAATTCAAGATAAGGGCCCATAAATGAAGGGGACACCTTCCTGCAAATCCTCTCCATGAATTTGGCTGCCAAGTGCTCATTTAAACATTTGATTTTGTCTCCAAATTGACCAAAAAGACTGCATAAAGCACACATTAGACTTGTTGGCATAATGACTAACCTAATTCACTCTATTAGCATAAATATAATAAAAAACATGCAATAAACTAATGAGAATGGTGGATTAAGTCGAATTAGGAGGCTGAATGAGCCCATATAATTAGCCATTTTTGGGGCTCATCAACAGAATGTTCATCAGACTGAAAAAGTGTCTTCTTAGCAACCTATCCTAGTGGTTTTTCTTCTTTGCTCCAAGGGAGCCCAAGTGGGAGACCTGTGATTTTGCTGATAAATTTTGGTGTAAGCTCTATGGTTAGACCCCTGAAATTGACTGTAGCATCTGCTTTTGAATGGGTCTTAAGGACATTAAAAATTTCTCGGTCACCTCCTCATCATATCCATGAATTCTCTCAAAGAAAGACATCTAGTTTGCCCTAGTGAAGAGGGCCACCACTTCTGGGTGCTCATGCAATTTGTTGGGGTTCAAAGGCTCCTTTCTCATAAAACCTCATGGCATGGTTTTTAGTGACTTCCGAAAATGCTCACGTGAGGAAAAAGACAACAAATTTCAAAACTAGAAATAGAGGAATAGCTGCAGTTTATCTTTCTGGAATCAGAGAGGGAATTTTTGTGTTCTTTCTGTTCACAACATCAATTTTGCAATTTTTCCTCCCTTCAAACCCTTTTTCCAACCTGAATTTACTTCTTTGGTTTTTTTTTTTGAGGAAAATACTATTTTGACACAACAAAGAGTATATGAAACAATGCTTTTCTTTTTCCTCACAAAATAAATAGGCTTTCACATGCAAATTCACACTTTTCACAGGCTTTATTTTTTATGGTTGCATCTCTTCTTTACAGGAGAATACGTGGAAGAAAAAGACAGACTTTTAGTGCAGAGAAGAAAACGGAGAGACTGTATAGAATTCAGAAAAATACACGCAGACTTCTGTTTTCAATTTCCCTTTTTTTTCACCTCAGTACTTTGTTTCAGTTCCACCACCTTTTGTGTATAATTAACATGCAGAGTGGGTTGTCCGAGCTTACCTTCTTTCGAGATCGAATTTTGGTACAAAATCTCAAATTTTCCCTTTGCAGCGCTGTTCACTGGCCTTCCTATAGAACTATTACAACTTCTTGTAAAATGCCGATAGCAGAATAATGGCTGAAACGATAATGGATGATGATTTCGAGGTTATGGTGGTGGATGTAGAGCTTACTACAGTTGAGTGGACGAGGATGAACTGGAACAAAAGGTGGTGAAGGAGTTTCCAGGAGACATACTTATGTTTTCTTTGAGATATTTCCGCTTATGGCGAGCTAACAAAAATGTACGTTGGCATTATTTGGACTGTTTGTCCCTACTGCAGTGTCATCATGAGACTTTACACTTTCTACCCATAATCACTTCCCATTATTTGCGCCGGAGTTCAAAACATCTGCCATTACCTGTTTTTTTAGATTTCCCATGAACTGACTAGACACATGTGCTATATGATCTCTGACTGAGTGTTATTGAACTAGATGAGGGTGGCCAATATAATTTAATCTCAACCATCCCATTTGTTCATGTAGTTTCTAAATTATAATCATGCAATAGAGGAACGGGTTTCGTCACATACCTGTTAGTCGCTACCGTGCTGTTGCATGCTCAGACTTTGGTGTTTTGTTTTTAGATTGCTACTGTTGTTGGTGCTTGTAGCCTCTGAACTGGTGGCTTGGCTACCTTATGCTGGTGATTTCTGATCAGGAACTGCTTCTTACATGTTGCATACATCTATGGCTGCACTGACCCTGCCTTTGGAGCTTGTTTTAAAGGGTATCAGCTGCTATGCTTTGTTTCTGTCTGATGTGTGACTGTTTTTCTTATGCAAGCATCCTTTGGCTGGATCTAAGCTACAGGAGTTTGCTTCAACCTTCAAATTTGCATGCTCATGCTATTGATGCTAGATTTTAATGGGATAGTGACTTTTTTTTTCCATATCTCCCAAATGGTAAACTGGATTGACCTGAAATTGTTTGAGCATGTTTCAATCATCATTATGCAACTCCCATAGAAAAATTGTGGTCAATGGATGCACGGATTTCGAGAAAAACTAAAAATGACTGAAGATGATGGAGGTCGATTTATTGGAAACTGTGCACTAGAATTGGTTGAAATTGCTTGGGCATGTTACTATCACTCATATGCATCGTCCCATGAAACATGTTTTTAAATGGATGCGCAGATAGGAGAAAATGAAAAAATGGTTGAAGGTGATGGAGGACGATTTCTTGGAAACCATGCACTGGAATTGGTTGAAATTGCTTGGGAATGTTTCCATCATCCCTATACAACTCTCCATGAAACAATTTTTTAAATGGATGCACGGTTTTTAAGTTAGGGAAAAAACAAATTTCTGCTCTATGTATTTATGTATCAGAGCATTTTGCAGTTTTTTGGACAGTAAGAAAAATGAGCTTGGGGTATGATGCAAGCTTGGAAATGATGGAAGAGAGGTTTGAAGATTGTAGGAGGATCTATAAACACTTTATGAAGTTTCCTTATTCCCCAAACTGCTTTTAAAATCAATTTCTAGCTCTCTGTAATTTCTACAGGAGTCTCCTGTAGAAAACATAGTTTTCAGAAAAGAAGCATAGTGAGGTGGAAAGAATGTCAAGAATGATGGAGAAGGGTGAGGGAAGATAGGATAGGTGCTGTTATTGGTTTTAGAGCTCTCTTGGCACCTGCTGCTGCTTCATGAAGTTCTTCTTCAGACCTACAATACAACTGGAAATTCATTTTTCTTTTTCTTTTTCTCATTGACCGCCTCATGGAGGTTTTCAATCAATGAGCTAATCTGCGGCACCTCTAAGGAGGTTTTCACCTTAGACTCCTATTTTTTATTTTTATTTTATTTTTCTCTACCCTACCCAACTTGAAAAAAAAAACTCATTTTCAAGTATAAGAATACTTCCAATGGAGCCATGTGCACATCAAGATGATAGACAAAATGATGTGGAAGCTCGAAATGCATGTGTTGACAGGTATCCAGATTTCAAAGACCAAATGATTTGACTTTGAAGGGATCAAGCATAGTTGAGGAATAGAGTGATGCTGCAACTTGGTGACTGTCTGGAACCATATTTGAATATAGTTGTGATGTCCTTGGTCCTTTTGTTGATCTAGATCATTCTTCATGTCTTCTTCTATCATGACCTTCACATATTCCTCTTTTTGCTGATTTTTCTCTTGAATACATGGAGGATTTGATGGTAACCGTGAGGGAGGTCTCTCGATCTCTGATTATGATGTCTTCTCTTCATCAAGTGCAGCCCATGGTTCTTTAATCTTCTCTTTTGCATCTTCTTTTGCTGGATGTGGTCCTTGAATGATACCGATATAATCTCTTTTTTGCAATAATATTCCTAAGCTATAGTGAATATCATTGAGCTCAAGAGGAGTTGTTTGGATGTGTTTACCTCAGATTTACAATTGGGTTGAGCTACTCTAATGTGCGGGTTTGGAAATGGTGGTTCTCCACCATATACTTGCTGGGCCTCTCTGTTATTCGGGTTCGCGTTCGGTTGAGCAGGAATTTGGGGTTTCCTTAGTGGAGCAGGAAGCAATGGTTGTGGTTGAGTAGGTGGTGGAGGTAAAAGAGTGGGAGGAGAGTTATATTGGGGCCTCCACCCCTGATGAGGTGCATTCCATTGAGGCTATGGTTGAGCATAGGTTTGAAATGGATGAGTAGCTGGTTGGGCATAATATGGAGATGTGAAGGACCAAGGAGGAGGCGTGGACCAGGAAGGATGAGTAGGGGGGCCTAAGAAGGTATATAAGTGACTTGGTTGGGGTTCTAGTATGCTTGAGATGTCCCTTTCATCCCCTGCTAATATGGTCTAGGTCCATGCGGCCTCCTTTGGTCTATGTAATAGGTCTGTTCAGTGACGACTTCAGCCCCTTGGTAGATAGCTTTAAATCTAGGCAAGGAAGGGCACTTGTCTATAGAATGATTTTCTTCGCAGATTGAACAAACCTCTGTAGATTTCCATGGGCATTCATTCCTACGATGCCTCCTGGTGCATCTAGGGAAAAAAATGGCCAAAGCCCTCTCTGCTTCCTCTTGTTTTATTTTGATATGCATGGCAATAATTTGCCTCATCTTGCTCTTGAAATCTTCCAGTCAATTCTCAAATTCACTTCTAAGAGATGAGTTGGAAGACAAGGTACTGCTCCCAACATTTATGTTTTCAACCATTGGCTCTAGAGGAATTGGTTTCTTCTTCTTCTTCCCCTATAGGTTTTTTAAATATGTCTAACTGTTACCTAAGGGTGTTTCTTGATTGCAGCCACCGAAGAAGAGAGAAGGTTGGCTGTGTGAAGCAGTGGGGGTGTTGGGCAAACATTTTTATGAATTATCTCTACTCCTACAAGGCATGAAAGGAAATCTCTTTTTGGGTGATTTTTGATTTTGTTTTGTTTTTTGGTTTTTTGTTTTTTTTGTTTTCTTTTGTACCTTTAAAACTGAAATGGATTGAACAACAAATTGCAACTAACTGAAATGAATCTTGCTGAAATGAAAATTGCAGAATTGAAATGAAAGCAAGAGATGACTAATCTACTTTGCTGGAATGGAAATTGCAGAATTGAAATGAAAGTAGGAAATGCCTAATCTATGCTTGCAGAAATGAAATTGCAGAATTGAAATGAAAGCAAGAAATGTCTAATCTACGCTTGCTAAAATGAAATTGTAGAATTGAAATGAAAGTAGGAAATGTCTAATCTACTTTTATAGAATTGAAATTGCAAAAATTGAAATGAAACAACTACTTTACTTTTGCTGAAATAAACTACTTAGCATAATGCTGCTATAGAGAATAGAAGAAAAGCAGTAATCACAAAATACTCTAATGCTTCCCCGGGAACTGCGTCAAAAATAGTGGTGGGCTCCAATATTGCAGCAATAATGCTGCAACTCCTGGGGCTTCCTTCTTTACTTTATCAACCCGGTAGTTCATAAAAAACTTGGAAGCGACAGTGCTGTATGCACAGGTACTAGCTCTTACTGCAGGCTATCACTTAATCAACTAACACAAGTTCACTAAAAGCTTAAGCCAACTTCTATGAGTTCTCAAAAGAAACGTTTACTATGATGGAAGAAAGCTAACTCTATAGGGCCTATTCTACTTGTAGAAAGGGAAGTAAAACTGAAATGAAACACAAACCCTAGCAAATCCTAGTTTACCCACTAACCCTACTTGTGCAAGAAAAAAGATGGAAAATACTGAGATGGGTGCCATTGACTACTAAAAAGGTAAATTTCATTTATTCAAGCTACTTCTGAAGATAAATGATAAGAAATCATGTTTTTGTACTTTTAAGTATTTTTATGTGGAATTATTATGCTTATGATTTGACTGGTTGTGACTGTGCAGGGGTTTGGTGGCAAAGGACGATGCAGTTGGCTTTTGCAGATGGTGAGGAAGGTGTGAAGAGGTCCTAAGAAGTCCCTAGTACCCTTCTGGAGACTTCCATTGTGATCAGACTTCATAAAATCATTCGCAGGAACTTTTATAGGAGGCTGCAGGGGATTTGTAGGAGATTCTACAGGAGGAGGCTGAAAGTGGTTTTTGGAGGTTTGAAGGTGGAAAAATGATGGGAAAGGGGAAATCAAGGTTTGATGAAGGTATTGAGGGGTATAAAACTTGTTAAAGAAAATCAGGGACAAAGGAGATGTTTGGATTTGTTCAAATGGTGAGAAAACAACTCTATGGAAAAAACGCAAAAATTAGGGCAGATTGGCGAAATGTGGCAAATGAGTGGGGAAAATCTTGAGAGATGAACTAGTATAGCCTGTGTTATGGAGGAATGATGAGTTGAAATATTTTACAAGAGATCTACACACTTACTTCTCAAAACTGACCAAAGCAAGAACCGAAAAACTGAGTTTTGTCTATTTTAACCTAAATTCTAACCTAAAACTAGAAAAATGCCAAACAATACTTTATGAACAGAAATTTATGTGAGAAAACCATGGTAAACAAACATGAAATGATCTAATCATGTGAATCCAAACTAATATCAACTTCTCCAACTCGAAATATCACACCAGTAGTTGCATTGGAAGAGTAAAAACTGTGTTTTTGGTGGTAGCAATAGTGCCTTGACCTCAACTCATGGTCCCAAGGAGGGAGAAAGGAGATCAAGACATGCTAGTGGCCTTTTTGGATATTTTTCTATTACTACAGAAAACTAATTAAGCAACTTGAAGTAAAAACAACTATTCTAACCATCAAAATCAACCTAATTTAGCAAAGCAAGATTAACCTAAATAACAGAAAGTATCTCATGAATGCAAGCAAAAGCATATAAATACACAGAGAAGGTGCTGAGTAGGTTGGGTTGGGCCCTAACCCAAGAGCTTCAGCCCTCTAGAATGAATTATTTATGGTTCAAAATTTGGTTCATCTTCATTTATCAAAAAGTAGTGGTTACATCACAAAATTGTCTTCAAAAAGAGCTCGAAAATGAGCTGAGTATGAAGCTTCACAAAAGTGAAAAAATATACTATGAAATGGATAAAATCCAACTAACAAAACTGAGGCCCCAAGCCTTCTTATTTATACAAATGGGAACTTACAAAAGTCCTCCTAAAATCAAGGAACTCGGCTTGCTTCTTAGAATTGAAGATAAACAACAGTCCTACTTGACTTTCTCGGCTGCCCCTTGGAATCATCAATGTGGCCCTTTGTGCTCAGAGTTTCTGATGGAGAATTCAAGGTAAGGGTTCATAAATGAAGGGGACACCCTCCTACAAATTCTCTCCCTTGTTCTTCCTCGAATTTGGCTGCCAAATGCTCATTAAACCTTTGATTTTGTCTCAAAATTGACCAAAAATAGGCATAAAGCACACATTAGACTTTTGGGCACAATGACTAACCCAATTCACTATATTAGCATAAATATAATAAAAAACGTGCAATAAAATAATGAGAATGATGGATTAAGTTGAAATAAGAGGCAAAATCAGCCCATATAATTACCCATTTCTAGGGCTCATCAATGCCACACAGTGAGTGACACATGTCCGGAGGAAGAGAGAGAAAACCGCTCACATTGGACGGGTAAATGTCGAGCAAGTTATCCACCCGATATGTGTGATGACCATAGGATTTGGAGGGTCTAGATCAATGACAAAGATGCGACCAGATGGATGACCAAACTTAACAAAGTTATAAAGTAGATTGTGCGGGATTTTGAAGTTCGATGTGGACAATGAGTTGGCAGAGATACATGTTTTCTGGACATTCTTGGAGTAAATGGAAATAATGGCTATTTCAAATGATCGAGTGTTTTTGGTGAACTTGACATGCTCATTCGTTAAAGGAATAGGTGGCCACCTCCCTATAAGGTGTTATGCAGTTACTTTAACCACCGAAAGAAGGGATTCGAATAGACAGAGGCAGGGAACCAGAAAGCAGAGAAGTGGAAATGAACAGTTAGGAAGAAGATTGGATTTAAAGCCCCAAACTGATATAGGGGAAAAGAAAGAGCTAAAAGAAGTAGTAAGCAGACCTGGAAGCAAAGAAACCAAAGCTGAGCTGACCTGAAGAATAAAAGGCAGCAAGTTGGCTAGGGTTAAGACAATGTAGGAGAGTCTTTGTACTCTAGAGAGTTTGCGTACTCTAGAGAGAATTGGGGGTTCCAAGTGCAGTCCTATCGATTGTATCTGTGGTGTGAGACTCAAATTGAGATCATTGTAATAAGCAGAGCCACCAAAGGTTGGAGGCAGAGCCGCAGAGCTTGAGAGCTCTAATAGACTTCTAAAGAGCCACGAGGCTGCAGTAAAGTTGCAACACAATAGGAGATCAAATGATTGAGCTATGACTGGTTGTTTGAGGTGTGTTGAAGATAGCAAAAGGAGTTCCAGAGACAAATGCAAAATTCTGAGAG
This sequence comes from Pinus taeda, assembly GCA_000404065.3. NCBI lineage: Eukaryota > Viridiplantae > Streptophyta > Pinopsida > Pinales > Pinaceae > Pinus > Pinus taeda. Next base: position 19,639 of record APFE031021973.1, read on the forward strand.
AGTCAGAGAAGCCAGAAGCTTAAGGAGCTAAGAGCACTGACTGAAGGAATCAAGTCTAGAGAAGCCTAGACCTGTCTGTAGAACAAGGACAACCAGGGGTAAGATGGCAATCTAAGCCCATTGGTTCAGTTGTAAACCAATGGAGATAAGTGTAGCACTTGTAAAAGAACTGAAGCCATAATCTCAGAGAGCCTAATCGAGTTGATTAGAGCTCAAAGAGACGTAACCCAAGATATCAGGGTGAACTCCATATTATATTATTGTCTTATGGGTTTGTTGAATTGCTGTTTTATTTACTTTTATTTGTGTTTCACATCAGCATAAGCAAATGAACATAAGCACTCAACAGTAAAAAAACATATACAAGCACACACCTATATTTTCAAGAATTTCTTAATTCCGCATTGGTTAATCATTAAGACTTGGTAAAATTTAAAGCTTTTGAAGTGGGAGAGGTTCTTGTAAGATAGACAAGAAGCCTAAGAGCCCCATTTTCATATCAGGTGGTATCAGAGATTAAGATTGATTAACCCCACCTTCAAAGAAGGTTGTATCAGGATGCTTGATTGACAAGGCAAAGATTACTTATCTGAAAGGTGTTTAGACAGTCAAGGATTGATTGCCTCATTAATTGTATGCTTGGTTGTAGACTGACTATTGTTTTAGTTTACAGAGGTGAAGGGAAAGCTATTGATAGCTCAGTCCAGGAAGAACAAGAAGGAATAAGGGCTGAAGGCATTCTTCTTGTCCCAAAGGACCTCAAAGCAATCCTTGAACTACAAGGGGTTTGTTTCAAAAGGTTTCTTGAATAAGTTCTTTGTTAATCTTGTTTGAAGTTATTTTGTTCATTGGCATAATGACAACTTCTACAGGTGAGTCCTCAAATTATTCTTTCTTCACAAGAGTCTTTGATGAAGACATGAAGCAAGAGTTGTCAACCATGTTGGATATGGTAAGAGAAATGTATGAGGATGGTAGGAAGAGCAACATACTTAGAGAGCAGTTGAATTCTGTGGAGGAAGAGAAGCAATTGCTTTCTGACAGATTACAGGAAATGGAGAGGCAACTTCATATTGCAAATATGAACATGAGAAGGATGCATGAGTTGGAGTCACAACTCCTTATTTCCAGAGAAGCCTTGGTCAAGTATCAGCTTGAAGAAGAGGTAAACCATTCCAGTTTGTCTTCAAATTACTTTGAGAATACTTGTATTGGTTCTTTTGAGAAACATATTAAAGGCATAGGTTCCAAGCTAATGTACAAGATGGGCTATGAAGGAAAGGGCTTGGGAAAACATGCACAAGGTATTGTTGAACCAATAATGGTTGAGGAAAGGTCTAAATATTTGTGTCTTGGCTATGGAAATTCTTATGGAGAGAATTCCAAAGCTGCCCTGAAAGCTAGTGAAACAGTCCCAAGAAGGAGTTTCATTTCATACCCTCTACCTCAGAAGTGTGAAAGTTGCATCCAAGAGGAATGCAATAGCTTGAAACATCAATTACAGGATGCAAGTGTTCAGAAGCACACACTTGAACCAAAGAGTTGGGGAGACTCTAATAGCCTTGAAGAGTTTGATGGTGTTCCAAAGGGAGTCACTCTTCATTTGCTTCACTTCCTCATGAAGGCAATAAAGGTGAAAGAGGTAGGTATAAATCTGGTTCTAAACACATTCCTTTTGATTTTGCAAAGCATGATGAATTTCCACATAAGTATGGGAAAAAAGTTGCATGTTCCTTTTGTGGTTTGGATAACCATGATGTTTCTAGATGTTGAAGAAAATGACCGCATACAGGAAGCAGAAGAAGGAAAAGAAGCAAGAAGCCAAAGGTCCATTGGACAAGGAAAATCTTGCTATCAATAGGATGCACATGCAGTGCACTTACTACCATAAGCAAGGACATCTTGCTGCAAAGTGTTGGAAACCGAATCCAACAATGCTTCCACCAAAGCTGAAGGAGAAGGTGGAAAAATAAAATGGTAGGGATGGAAATAAAGATTCCATGATTGATGTGTTTCAGTATGATTCACATATTGATGCTGATGTGCAAACAATGGAGGGACCTTTGAAATGGATTAGTAAGAAATGGTTATAATTTTTATCCAATTAAGACTGCATGTCTATTGATGCATCTATTTGCATTTATTTGTGGAATAAATGCAAATTGCAGGATCTTACCAAAATGGTAAATTGAAAGAAGTTGAGTAGGAAACTCACTTGCTGCAACATTATGTTCATTTCAGATTTGAAAGTACAATGTACTTAAATGAAAGTTGAAAGATGGAATGCATGCATGAGAATGGTGTTCATGAACACAGGGATGCCGATGATTTCTGTTATCACAAAATCTGACCTTGATAGGCTACTGATCAAGCAGACTCTGAGTAACTCTTTCAAACCAATCTTTTGGTTGAGGCTTAGCCTCCTCAACCTAAGAGGGCTCTCTCACTAGTTTTAGGGTTTTTGATTAGTGATTAGATGGCTAACTCTAAGAACAAAATGAACAAAAGTACAACTGGTTGGTTGGTTGAAACTATGATTAGCAAATATCTATTGGGCTATGGAGTCAAAATAGTCTTCAACAAAACAACATGATTAGCAAAACATGGAAGTCAAGGCACTTAGAGTTTAGATTTATGAATAAAACAGTAACACAGTGAAACAACACAGTTCACAAGCATGTGAAGGAAGTTAGAGAATTTTCCAATGAATTCTAAGTATCACAAGCTCATACCACTACAAATAAGTAGTTAAACAAATCCATAAGAACATCAAACACATAAACTCTTTGTGAATCTTGAATAGTCAAATTGATCTCTATATTAAGTATGAAAGACACAGTTTCTTACAATAACACAATCTCTTCTTTACTAATGAAATTTCCAACCTTGAGGAATTTGATTTTCAAGCTTAATATAGAACTTTACGTCATTGGATACTATCATCAACCTTTGGAGGAATTCGAATTCCCGACTTAGACGCCTATCTATTAAAAAACAAACTATTTAATTACAACTTGACAACTAGCTGTCTTTTAAGTGTCCTAATACAAATAGGAGCAAAACTCCTAAAACAAGCCTTCAACACCCTTATTTGAGTCTTTAATACATTCCTTAATCAGCTTCCAACCCTATCCTTGAGTTTGATGATGACCATGATGTTGTTGCAAAGCTTGTTATATTATGCCTTAACTTCCCTAAAAATTAGGAGACAGAGTTCCTCTTATTTAGGCCCTTAACCATTTATGTTTATCTTCAAACATTTTTCTACTGGTGTGTCGGTGTCATGCATTAATAATTTGTTGAAACATCATTTTCCACTTGTGCAAAAGGGAACTCGAGCATGCGGATGAAAACATGACTATGCTTACGAAAATACTTTGTTTTCGTAGTAGAACCTTCATTTTACCTATGGAGTACTCCTTGAAGCTTTACTACCTGCACCCCTACAATTTGAGAGTCCACACATGAGCCCATATCAATTAGAAGCTTCAAAATTTGGAACTGATCCAACATTCCCTCCACAATGCATCTATAAGAGCCAAATGATCATCTTCAGCAGTTTCGTAGCATGCTATGAAACTACTGTGTGTGTTATTTTTCAACACGACCTTCAAAATTAGTGGTTTGGGAGCTTTTTCCAAAATTTTGAGAAGACTGATGTATTAACCAAAAATCAAAATCACATCCCTTCATAGATGTTCTTCTTTGTAGCTGCTCTTGCTTTATATGCCAAAATTCTTTTATGTGCCAAAAATTGTTTTAATACCTTCACTGCCTTTCTTCAACACCTTGTTTCATAATTGTTGTAGATCCTTTTCCATAGTGGTTAGTTGTATTTCTAGATCTTCAATTTTCCTTTTCAAGCCCTTTTTTGTGGCTCTGAGTTGAGCATTAATTTTTCTCATAGCTTTGGCTTCTTTGATTGCAGGAATAGTCTAGGTAAAGTATTGTTGTTCACTGCTAACTATTTCTGATTTGGGCACTCTTTGAGACTCCTAGAGAGCCTTCATCCTTTTAAAGTTTGTCTTTTCAGTAGCATATTCTCTTGCTCTAGCCTTTAGTTTAGCAATCTCATTGTTGGCAGCTTCTAACCTTTTTTCCATGACTTCATAACTGGCCTTTTGCGTTTGAGTAGTAGGAACGTGTTTTTGTCTCGTTCAAGTCTTGGAGATGGTAATTCTAACTCCTCTTGAACAATAAAGGATTCTTATATTCTCTCCAATTCAACATTGGACTCCTACATCTTCTTGGATTGTCGGGTTAAAGGTTTTTTGGTTTTGAAAACAAAAGCTGCAACCTCATCCTTAAATACCAATTTTTTGGAGGATTTCACTTTCTTCGACTTCCTTTGATAACCTTCTGTCACATATGCGTGCACCAAAGGGGATTCCGTAATGTCAATGGCCCTTAAGATATCACTTAAGTCAGCCCTCAAGCTTGAACCTTCTCCTGTAATCACTGTTTTCCCCTTTTCCTTCGCAATCTAGCTCCTAGTAAGTCTCATTTGAACTAGTTTACTGGATGACTATTTTGGTGTTTCTCCCTTAAGCTCATATATCTTTCCCTTGGCAGATTTCCGAGTTTCAAGAATGACTACTGGACTTTTAACTGCTAAGGTTTTTCTTGCTTGTTCTTTCACCTGCTTCCTTGGCTTTAATTTAGCATACCTTTTGCCTTGGTCATTGTAGCCATGCTAGCTTCTACTGATGAAGTTTCCATGACCTCATAGCTAGTACCTTCACCTTGTTTTTCTCTTCCAAAGTCACATATGAACAAAAATGAAGAGTAATCTTTTTTGACCCTTTTGAGTTCATGTAAAACTATCAATTTAAATATGGCCATGATGAAAAAGGGAAGTCTCACACCCTTGGGACTTTAGCTAAACTTTATCTTCCATCTTAGCTATACTTCAAAATAAGAAGTAAGGAAAATCTAGAGAAATCATACCAATAAAATACAAAAGGAGTTTAAAATGATATGAGTAAACCTTTTGAAAATTTCCTTCACAGGTGAAATAATGTTGAATGTTACAGAGTAAATTGGTATAGATGTCCTTGATGTAGTCTTTGGGAACTGCCTTGGTTAGGTCGGTTTCTGAAAATTGTGACTTTAGGAACACCTTACATTGTTCCATGTTGAATATGAAGTTCTTGAACTAGGCCTCTTGCCTCCTAGGAATTTTGGTCACCAACGCTATAACCTCTAGAGAAACTTGCAAATCAAGCATTTCAACCTTTGTCCTTAAACCAATAAAATGAAGTACAAACTCCTTGGTTACCTTGGTATGCCCTCCCTGCAATTTATTACAAAAATTCCAGCACCCTACTTTCGTGAAAGCCTCTACAACTGCTTTGTCTATGCTTAGGACCTTAGTATTTTCTGGCTCAGTTCTCAAACAATGACCGGACTTGTGGCATTTCTTCTCCTTTGTCATCTTTTATTCTGAGTTCCTGTAACAAAAGTAGCTTCTTTTGAAACTCAATTGATCATACTTGCTTGCTAATGATGATCAACCTCACCTGAATGATGGATGAGGAAAAAATTGGTGAATGATTCCCAAATTTTATTGTCGAAAACAACCTTGTCTCAAGGGTTTTCATGCAAACTAAGATGATGTGACTAGCAAGCTTCTTTGAATTTTGAAATTATCATTTAGAATGACCCCTAAATTCAAAATGATGAGTTTGGAGTGGTGGTATGCTCATGGAATGACTTGTAACTGGCATCTAATCATGAAAATTCTAACAGGATTTTACCAGATTGATGTTTGACAAGACTATTTTTACGAATCCATGCTTTCGTAGCGCACTACGAAAAGAGAAGTGTTTTTGTAGCACAAAATAGAAAATTTACACTATCTGCACTATGAAATCATAGTTTCAGGACTAATTTGAAAATTCTCAAATTTTCCTTGAGATATGAGTTTCTAATAGGGCTGTGGGACTCATGAAACATAGGAAAGGGATGTTAGACTTTATTTGGACATAAAAGAAAAACTAAACCTTTGAGACATCCTAACCTAACACCTACTCACTAAATCATGAGATGGCTTTACACTCATCTAAAACCATGGAAAAGAGAAAGCAAACTCCTGTTTTGGTGATAACAATTTCCTTGTATTTGAACATGTATGTGTAATTAACTTGCAGGGTTGATTACTTTGTTTTAAGTATGCATGTGATGTTGACTTGGGAGAAGTTAACTTGAACTCCAAAATGGAGATAATGATGAAGTGTTTCATATTTTGGAAAATATTCCTAAAGATATTTTCCTACATGCTTGACTTAAAGAGTCATTTTTTGTAAAGGCATGTTTTATTGGCTTGTTATCTAGTCAATCATTTGTATGCAGATACAAGACATGGAGGTGTTCATAAGATGTGACATCTGCTTCTTTGTTGAAGCAAGAGTTAGTCCATCTAGTTGGTTTTTGTATGCCTGTTGTTGTTAACAGTTGTTGTTGGCAGCTTTTCAAACAGGTACAAATGAAAGTTTTGTGGATCATATGTACTTCACATTCGTTTGAGCCACCTAGGATCAAGGATCAATGCAAAGAAGTTCAAACTACCTTCTATAAACTTCACAAAAGAATTTCTGCATGAAGTCAAGGAGGAAAATAGTTCTTCCTGAGATGACCAACCCATCCAAGAAGGGAAGTGGTCAAAGATTTTGGTTCAGAGGCACTATGCAAAGGCAAGTGTAGGGAGGCTAAAAGAAGAGGGTGTTGTTACTCTCATTTACTGCTCAGATCAGTATATCAGTCTTTTGGTGGACCAAAAGTTCTTTTAGTGGGAAGGTGTGATCCAAAATGGATCTTGAAACTCTCTAAGTCTTCACGAACTCTCTATAACTTATGCCAAAGATTAAAAATCTTGTGAAGATCAGGCTTATCAGAGGAATCCTCATGACATTTTCTAATTGTGATTAACACATATCAACGAGGGCCATCGATCAAGCATGCAGAGAGGCGGACCATGGTAATGCGTGCTATCATGAATTAGCAAAGTCAGCCATGGTTTGAGTCAAAGGGGGAGGAATATGATATGCAGGGAAAACCCCTCGAAGAAGGAGAGCCGTATGCGCCCGGACCCAAAAATCATGAAATGCAGTGGAAAGTGTTTCAGTTCCATCTAAGGCAAGATTCCACAGAACTCGACAAGATATCAGAAGGGCTTCAAGTGGTAAGTGGTTTAGACTGAGTCCTGCCTGATGCCACACAATGAGTGACATGTGTCTAGAGGAAGAGGGAGAAAAATTCTCACATTGGACAGGTAAACATCGAGCAAGTTATCTGCCTAATATGTGTGGTGACTGTAGGATCTGGAGAGTATAGATCAACGATGAAGATGTCGCTCTATGGATGATCAGATTTGATGAAGTTATAAAGCAAATTTTGTGGGATTTTGAAGTCCGATGTGGATGATGAGTTGGCAGAGATTCGTGTTTCACGGGCATTCTTGGAGTAAATGGAAATAACAGCTGTATCAAATGATCAAGTGTTTCCGGTGAACCTGACACACTCATTCATTAAAGGAATAGGTGGCCACCTCCCTATAAGGTGTTATGCAATTACTGTAACCATTGAAAGAAGGGATTTGAATGGACAGAGGCAGGGAAATAGAAAGCAGAGAAGTGGAAACAAATAGTCAGGAAGAAGATTGGATTTAAAGCCACAGACTGACAGAGAGGAAAAGAAAGAGCCGAAGGAAGCAGTAAGCAGACCTGGAAGTAGAGAAACCAAAGCTAAGCTAACTTGAAGAAGAAAAGGTGGCAAGTGAGCCAGGGTTAAGATAGAGTAGGAGAGTCTGTGTACTTAGAGAGTCTGCGTACTCCAGAGCGACTAGGGGGATCCAAGTACAGTCCTACCAATTGTATTTGTGGTGTGAGACTCAAATTGAGCTCACTATAATAAGCAAACCCAATAGAGGTTGGAGGCATAGCTGTAGAGATAGAGAGCTCTGATAGAGTTATAAAGAGCCACGAGGCTGTAGTGAAGTTGCAACATAGTAGGAGATTGAATGATCGAGATGTGGCTGGTTGTCTGAGGTGTGTCAAAGACAGGAGAAGGAGTTCCAGAGACAAATGCAGAATTTTGAGGGAGTCAGAGAGGCCAGAAGCTCGAGAAGCTAAGAGCACTGACTAAAGGAGTCAAGTCCAGAGAAGCCTAGACCTGTTTGTAGAACAAGGACAGCCAGGGGTAAGATGAAATTCTAAGCCCATTGGTTCAGGTGTAAACCAATGGAGTTAAGTGCAGCACTTGTGAAAGAACTGAAGCCATAATCCTAGAGAGCCTAATCGAGTTGATTAGAGCTCAAGGAGACGTAGCCCAAGATATCAAGGTGAAATCCATATTATATTGTTGTCTTATGGGTTTGTTGAATTGCTGATTTATTTACTTTTATTTGTGTTTCACATCAACATAAGCAAATGAACATAAGCACTCAACAGTACAAAACAAATACAAGCATACACCTATATTTTCAATCATTTCTTAATTCCGCATTGGTTAATCATTAAGACTTGGGGAAATTTAAAGATTTGGAAGTGGGAGAGATTCTTGTAAGTTAGAAAGAAGCCTAAGAGCCCCATTTTTAGATCACTTGGTCATATTTCCATGCCGCTTATATGGCCAAGAAAGAACATAAATCTTCCCACAAATTTTGGTGATCGCGTTGGACCAAATAGCTAGTGAAGGAAGACCTTGCAACTGGCCTGACAAGCTGGCTCTCATGTTGAAGGAATAGGCAACAGAAACTTGACATCCACCCAAGGGTCAACAAGAAGAGATATAAATGTACGCTTACATACTGAATGTAGTCTATGCCTTTCAAACATTCCCAGGCTTGGTTTGGGCATGGACACCTTCGGAATCCTATGTGCACACTTTTGCAAATTGTTCTTTGAATGCAATTTTTGTGGAGTTATCATACAATTGTTAGAACACTTTTTCACCCTAGTGTACAAAATGATATTTGAGTAGGATCCACCTTGCATGTCATAGACGACAATGGAGGCTTTAATTGACATAACAGATTAGTATGCCTCACCTCTTGGCACCTTCATATGGATGTAGAGGGTGAAAAAGGCTTCACATGTTTCACATAAGTTTTCCATGGACAAGTTGGTCATGCAAGAGGAAGCATATCACATCTTGATAGGGACGTCAGCGAGACTGCACAGGAAGAAGAAGGCACCTTGTCCTAGTCTTTCTTTGTAGATTAAGTTGTATGAGATACCTAATCTCAAGATTGATGAGGCTAAGATAGATGAATTCAAAAGATTCACCTTCAACACCATAAGTTTCAATCCGTATGACCCGCATTGCTTAATGAAGGACCATTTTACGAGAGTGAAACATCCTTAGATCCATTGGACGTGTCATTAGCATGAGGAAGACCCATGGAGGTACTGCTCTCACTTATCCAAGATCAATGAACCAATCGACATAACTGTAGAGTGGTTAGCAAAACAGAGGGAAGCAGCGTCTCATAGAGAAGAATCATTAGCAATAGCAGAGGGTAGCAGACCTGCACGTGACAAAGGCAAGAGAGAGGTTGTTGACAACATAGAGGTAGAAAAAGCTACAAGTTAAAAGCATATCCACTTGTGTTGAAAGAATTTTTAGAGATTCAGGATAAGAGGTGACAACAGATAAGAGGGTCACGTAAAGGCTAAGAGAAAAAAAAGGATGGAGGAAACATAAAAGGAGTTGTAGGAGTTGAAGCAACAACTCTCGGAAGAATAGGAGTTGCACAGAAGAGAGAAGGAAAAGAAAGAGAGACATGTATAGCATGAGGCACAACATGCACAGATTGATGAAAATCCACCCATATAGGTTATAGATTCATTCGAGCAGTTGGCACAAAGAAGACAGGGTGAGGAGTCACAGGAGCAGGACTTAGCTCAAGAGATTGAAAAAATGCTAGAATAGATGGACACATATATGGTCCAGCTAGAGTCAAATTAGGACCCACGGTAGAACAGAGCTTGAAAAATTCTTCAATCATCTTAACTCTTTATCCTCTGAAATCAAATTTACTATGGAGCTTGAAGAGAATGGTAAGATCCCCTTTCTAGATGTCCTGATCAGTAGAAGGGAGGATGGTACTTTGGGACACCAGGTCTATAGGAAGAAAACTCACACTGATAGCTATCTTCATGTTGACTCTTACCATCCTCCCTCCCAGAAATCTGGCGTTCTAAACACCTTGGCTGTTAGAGCTTTCAGGATTTCTGACCCTGATCACCTGAAGGAGGAGATTGAACACTTAACTTCTGTCTTCAAGAGCATTGGATACAAGGAGTGGAGCATCAAGAAGGCTATAAGAAGGCTCAAGACAGGGCCTTCTTGAAGCGTACCCTTGAAGACAAGAAAGAAAAACAAGGGGGGGTTTACCTTCCATTCATCCAGGGGGTTACTGACAAGATCGCAAAAATATTAAAAAGGAGAAACATACTCTGAAATCTCTCCGTAATAATGATAAAATAGTGGTCCTTAAAGCTGATAAAGGTGGAGCCATCGTTGTGTTAAACAAGGAAGATTACTCGTATCCTTGTTTACAAAGATTCCCCTTGATGAAGCTGTACATGTTATTAATATGGCCACTAATCCTCAAACAGCGAAGCTTGCAGAAATCTGTTTAAGGTCCACTTTCTTCAGTTTTCAGGATCACTATTATGAACAAATTTCTGGAGTTGCCATGGGTTCCTCGCTCTCACCTATTGTTGCCAACCTATACATGGAGTACTTTGAGAGGAAAGCCCTTGACTCATTCCACTTGAAACCAGCTTGGTGGAAAAGATTTTTTGATGACACCAACCTGAATTGGACCCACGGTAGAACAGAGCTTGACAAATTCTTCAATCATCTTAACTCTTTATCCTCTGAAATCAAATTTACTATGGAGCTTGAAGAGAATGGTAAGATCCCCTTTCTAGATGTCCTGATCAGTAGAAGGGAGGATGGTACTTTGGGACACCAAGTCTATAGGAAGAAAACTCACACTGATAGCTATCTTCATGCTGACTCTTACCATCATCCCTCCCAGAAATCTGGCATTCTAAACACCCTGGCTGTTAGAGATTTCAGGATTTCTGACCCTGATCACCTGAAGGAGGAGATTGAAAACTTAACCTCTGTCTTCAAGAGCATTGGATACAAGGAGTGGAGCATCAAGAAGGCTATAAGAAGGGCTCAAGACAGGGCCCTCTCGAAGCGTACCCCTGAAGACAAGAAAGAAAAACAAGGGAGGGTTTACCTTCCATTCATCCAGGGGGTTATCGACAAGATCGTAAAAATATTAAAAAGGAGAAACATAGACACTCAATTTACAACATGTGGAACGATAAGGCAGATGATGAGGTCAGTTAAGGATAACATTGATCGTCAACAACTCAAGGGAGTGTACAAGATTGATTGCTCATGTGGTAGGAGTTATATTGGGGAAACAGGTCGATTATTAATAATTATAATGCTTCCAAGAATAATCACAACAATGTTAAAGTTGTGATTGAGAATGCCTCTATTCCAAATACACATGATAAAAGGGTTGTGAATCTCTCATCTATAATTCTCAATCCTGAAGAAATCAGAATCTTGAGCAAAGGTTTGGGATTTGCAGTCTCACCTAAAAATATTCCTTTTGAAAGCATCATCTGCAACATTGAGAATGGGACTCAAGGTCTTTCATCAAACGACAAAGAAATATTATGACAAGAATGTTCCCTAGCTTTGTTGAGGTCTAAACGCCGAAGGAGTAACCTTAATAAGGAAGGACAGGAAGCTTTGAAATCTCTCCGTAATAATGATAAAATAGTGGTCCTTAAAGCTGATAAAGGTGGAGCCACCGTTGTGTTAAACAAGGAAGATTACATTCATAAAATGAATGAGCATTTGAGTTGTGGTAGTTCTAGTAAGCTTTGATGTTGTATCCTTGTTTACAAAGATTCCCCTTGATGAAGCTGTACATGTTATAAAGATGGCCACTAATCCTCAAACAACGAAGCTTGCAGAAATTTGTTTAAGGTCCACTTTCTTCAGTTTTCAAGATCACTATTATGAACAAATTTCTGGAGTTGCCATGGGTTCCCCGCTCTCACCTATTGTCGCCAACCTATACATGGAGTACTTTGAGAGGAAAGCCCTTGACTCATTCCACTTGAAACCAGCTTGGTGGAAAAGATTTGTCGATGACACCAACTTGAATTGGATCCACGGTAGAACAGAGCTTGAAAAATTCTTCAATCATCTTAACTCTTTATCCTCTGAAATCAAATTTACTATGGAGCTTGAAGAGAATGGTAAGATCTCCTTTCTAGATGTCCTGATCAGTAGAAGGGAGGATGGCACTTTGGGACACCAGGTCTATAGGAAGAAAACTCACACTGATAGCTATCTTCATGCTGACACTTACCATCATCCCCCCCAGAAATCTGGCATTCTAAACACCCTGGCTGTTAGAGCTTTCAGGATTTCTGACCCTGATCACCTGAAGGAGGAGATTGAACACTTAACCTCTACCTTCAAGAGCATTGGATACAAGGAGTGGAGAATCAAGAAGGCTATAAGAAGGGCTCAAGACAGGGCCCTCTTGACGCGTACCCCTGAAGACAAGAAAGAAAAACAAGGGAGGGTTTACCTTCCATTCATCCAGGGGGTTACCGACAAGATCGTAAAAATATTAAAAAGGAGAAACATAGACACTCAATTTACAACATGTGGAACGATAACGCAGATGATGAGGTCAGTTAAGGATAACATTGATCGTCAACAACTCAAGGGAGTGTACAAGATTGATTGCTCATGTGGTAGGAGTTATATTGGGGAAACAGGTCGATCTCTGAAAACTAGGCTTAAAGAAGACGTGGCTGACATAAAGAATGAAAGATCCCGTACATCAGCCCTTGCAGAGCACTCATCCAAGACCAAACATCATATGTGTTTAGAAGACGCCAGGGTAATTGCAAGGGAGGACAATTATCACAAAAGAAAAATCAGAGAAGCCATCGAAATTATGAAATTTCCGCAGAACCTCAACAGGGACAATGGTAGTAAAATCAGTGGAAACTGGTTCCCCCTGATTAGACAGATAAACCCCTCGAGACCCTTGGAAGCATGAAGAACGAAAGGGCATACCATTCAGAAGGTTTGGTTTATTAATTAATTAATCAATTAATCAATGCAAATTAATTTAATTTAATTTAATTAATTATATTAATTAAATTAAATTAAATTAATGGCTTAATTAAATAGAATTAATAATAAAAATAAATATAAAAATAATAAATAATAATAGAAAAATAAAAGTAAAAATAAGATTAAAAATAAGAATAAAATATGATTAATCATCATAATAAAATGTGATTAATCATCATGAAAATAAATAAAAGCAAAATAAATAATTTAGGGTTTTTCTAAATAAATCAATTAGGTTTTCAATATTGATTTAATTTAACTAATTAATAAAATGAATAAAACAAAAGGAATAATTAATTTTAATTAGTTAAAATCTAGGGTTCAAATTCTAATTAAGTAATTGATTAATTAATTAATGTTAGTCTTAATGTAAATAAAAAATCTGATATTAATTAATT
>APFE031021981.1:0-37745 GCA_000404065.3 Pinus taeda
TTTTCCTTTTTTGGTTATTGGTTGTGGAATTTTTGATAATTTTATGGATAACGCTTTTTTCATAGCCATTGTTTATGAAAACTTTGTAGAGGTGGTTGAGCTCTTCTTCTAAATGTTCAGGGTCTGAGATTCTTGAAGCTCTGGTAGCTAGGGTTTTGATGACACCAACTTTTTGCTTCGGGTGGTGGTGGGAATCTGAGTGAAGGTATTTGTCAGTGTGAGTTTGCTTCCTAAAGACTTGGTGGCTTAGCTTGCCATTTTTCTTAGTGAGGAGGACATCTAGGAAGGGGAGCTGGTTGTCTTTCTCAATCACAATAGGGAGATATAACTATTGTGTTAGATATTTTAAAGATAAATATGTATTTGTATAAATATTATGTTAGATCTGTTAAAGAGAAATATGGGTTTGCATGCCGAAAAGAATAGGTATTATGGAAAGTAAAACAAGTAGTTACTTGGAATAAATGGACTAGGTTTCCATTGTAAAATACATATATCTGCATGCAAGAAAGAATGATTAAGCCATTAGTTCTTTTTTATAGCAATGCATGTCTTTGTGCATGCAATATATTTTGTAAATAGATCTATCTTGGAAAATATGTTTTTCGAAAAGGGACATGCATTTTCTTGTGCGATGATGATGTATATCATGTTAGCCTTCCCTTAGAAGGGGGCATGTATTTTTATAACATCTACTATATTGGAAAAATTACTTAGCTACATGCACAAAGAAGAAGCTAAAGTGCATGAAAAACAAAGATAAGTTTATAGTATCATTTATGTGAAATGGATGGTTACAGTTGTTTTCTTTGGATACGAACGTGTGCTAGTGTGAGAATGATCCTTTGGATATGAACAGGTGATGGTGCGAGAATGATCATAGCAATGGCATAATTATTTTGACATGCTTGATAATTATTATTTTTATACATGCACAATGTTGTTAGAAGAAGCATGTTGTGATATTATATTTACATATCATGTATGCACATGAATAGATGTTAAAATATCACTTTTAAAGAATGATTACTGATTGATTAATACTTTATCTAATCACATTACCAAAGATTGTTGATGACAAAAATGACAAGAAAGGATGGTGATTTGTGTGAAAGACAAATTATTTTTAACATTGTGTTAGATAAAAACTATTGCTCCATGCTGATGGGTATGATTTCCAGGATGGTCCATTGATGAAACAATCATGACACAAGGATGTAGAGAGTGGTGATATGTGGGTAAATGGTTTCATGACAATTGTAGTAGCTTTTAGCTAGGTATGTAGTATTTTAATGATATTTCATTGTAATATTTCATAACAATGGATAAGGGATGGACTCCCTTACAAGCCATTGAGTGAGGGGTGAACACTGTCATGAGAGATTAATAATAAAATTAAACATTTGGTGGTTTTCACCCTACAGAGTTTCCAGGGTATATTGATATTCAATGATTTGATTGATTATTGTGTCACTTTGATGATGTTGATTCCTTATCTTATGTGGTAATCATAATGTCAACTATGTGATTAATTAATCTGGTTAAAGGAATCATGAAATGAATGCAAAGTTCATCAAACAATGTATGTTAATATACTACAATAGTATTACAACAATGATTGTTAATGGTTATGCAACTTACTGTCTTCTATTGAAAATTACTTTATGTACTAATGCAAATTCTATGTAATGGTTAATGTGAAATGTGGAGTAGTGATTTGGATAATTACTTATGGGTAATTTGTGTAAAAACAATTCTAACTCCCTACATAATCATGTGAGGATACCAGGGTATTTTACATCAATTTTTTAATAATAGCCTTTTCGAAATTTACATTTAAGAAAAAAAAATTAAGGATAGTTTAGATTTATGCTAGAATATTTTTAGTTTTGTATATAAATAAAGGATTTCTTCATATGTTTTTTTCTATTTTCACTCGTTAATAAATTAGTATTTTGATGGCTATCTACATTTTTCAACTATTTAATTTAATTTATATAAGTGAATGTACTATTAATATCCACTTGTATTAGATGAGAATTGGTGTGTTTAGTTATTCCCTTCATGATTACATGATTTATTTATGTAAAGATCATGCACAAAAATATTGGTGGGAAATGGAAACAACATAGCTAAATAAATTCAAATATTCTTATTGTTATCAAATTTGACAAAAAAATAATAATTCAATATGTGTGTGTGTGTGTGTGTGTGTGTGTGTGTGTGCGTGCGTGCGTGCGTGCGTGCGTGCATGCGTGTGTGTGTGGATTACACATCATCCAACAATACTTTTATCCAACAATACTTGTTACTTAATGTAATGCTTCACTCCAAGGTTTTCCACTTATTGGCTCTATTGACTCTATTGTGTTTCCTCATACCAGGTCTATAATGCTTATTGGAGCAACAACAAACAAATATAATGCACTAACCAAATTAAAATAACCAAATATGCATAATTAATTTTTTTTTTTAATATGACTAATATTTTAACTTTTTTTGTGAATATTTTATTTCTTTTAGAAATGGCATATTTGACTCCAAATTGAATACAAAAAGAGATACACATCTCCCTCATATAACTCACTTCTAGATGTAATCAATTAATGAATCAAGTGAATATAGTGAAACTAACATTATTAATGTTTTATAATGGTTTCAATTGAAACTAAACCAAAAATGCATATCTATTTTTTTCTTTTTTAGTATACCCCTTAGTGAATATATTCTTTTTATTTTAAAAGAGACGTATTTAAGATCCATGTTGAATATGAAAGGAATTACATGTCTCCATCATAATGGGATGTAGATTCTGCCTCCTAGCACAATAAAAAATGTCCATTTTATAAAATATTATTGCATAGAGTTAAACTTTCCAATTTCATATAGAAAAATACAACAAAAATAATTAAATAATAATAATGATAAAATATAATGTAAAATAAACTAAAAAATAATAGAAAATTGAAAATGATAATAAGAATAATATGTCCAATAAATTTATTATTATTATACTTTATTTTTGTTTTTATTAGTAAAATTATGAAAAATTCAAGACAAAAGAAAATACAAATATGAAATTAATATATAATCCATATTTTAAATCATTGTTTTAAACATATATATAAAATGCAAAATAATTAAGATTATTAAGCATATCAATAGAAAAGATATCTATAAAGCTATATATCATTAAAGTTTTTAGGACAATTAAAAACAAAAACAAAAAGATAAAAAATTAAAAAACAAAAAAAATTAATATAATTATATATATCATATATATATAATATATATATATATATAATATATATATAATAAATTTTAGAATGTTATGTGTTAAATTAGTTAAAAAAATATTTAATATATAATCAATAGAGATTTGATTAAATTATAGATTTATCATGTTTTGAGAGGGATCAAAATCTCTTTTAGAGTGCAAATTTTGACGAAAAAAATTGTATCCCTATCATCCCTTCATTGAACCCAATGAATATATAGTGGTTTTATCTATATATATAATGTGTAAATTTTCATTGTTTAAATTATATTTTTGAATTTTATATGGAGTACATAGCTTAAACTTACACTTACAGAAAAGCTTTGTTGTATTTTAGGTAAAATTGACAAAAACAAATACTTAAAAGAAAAGACCAAATTGTGAAATAGTGAGACACATTCAAACATTTTGACCATAAAAAACTTATTTTTTTCAATTGATCTAGATAAAATATTTTATTTATTCATTTTTTTGCTGGTTTCACACACCCTCAATTTGAACCTTGAATTTCATGATTCACACATTACTTCATAACATGTCAAATCACAAATTGAGTTGTGCCCGCGGGCTAAAATATTTTATTAATGACCCACATTGAAATTTTTTAATATTGTGAATATTTTTAACTATCATATATTAATTTTATATTAAAAAATGAATAACTTACACATCTTGCCCTTATGATTGTTTTTAAAAAGTAGTTGATATTTTATATATTATTTTTTAATTCTAAAGTAATTTTTCTTTGGATATTGAATAATTTATTGTATACAATACTATCTTTTTTTTCTTTTAACATTTCATTTATATATATAAATATATATGAAGTTGATATCGACATAAAACATAGATATTTAAATAATTCATTTAAATGCTATCTTGAAATATTTGAAATGTATACATACTTCTTTTAATTCTAATTATTTTTATCTATTTTTAAATTTGATATGAAACTATATTATGTCACCTAGAGATTGAAATATTTTATTTATGATTGAGAGGTAGTAAAATATTTTGGCCAAATTGAGTTATAATATCAATAAAATATCAAGTGACCATAGTGATGTTGAGGTTATTGATATTTTATAATGCTTTTAATTAAAATTAACTAAACATGCATATTGTTTTTCATTATAGTAAATATTGCATTTTTTATTTTATTTTAAGAACACTTGTCAACTCCATGTTTGAACAAAAACGAGCATTTCCCTTATATTGAGTGCCTCTAAGCCCAATAACATTAAAAACTAAAATTGAAAAACATTTAGGCACAATAAAATTAAGAAAAACTAAAACATGTCACTCCAATAATGCAATGAGCATATATAAACTAAATATTTTTCGAGATACAAAATTTATATATAATATAGATAGTGTTATAATTTGCCTTATCGTGAAAAGTGCTTAGAGGAATCAAAATTTCTTAAAGTGAAATTTTAAATATAATATAAATAGTGTTATAATTCACTTTACCCTAAATCTACCAAGTGCTTAGAGGGTTCAAAATCTCTCAAGGTGGAACATTTCGTTGTGTTTTAAGTTGAATGTTTGCATTTAAACATAAGACATTTGATGCCACTAGAAGCTTGGTGGATCCAGAGGGAATATAAATCTATGATGGTATTACATTTAAATCAATGTGGACAAGATTTTCCAGAGAGATTTAGTGAAAGATTAAATAATGATAATAATAAAAGAATATTGTCCACTAAATAAAAAAATTAATAGTAAAGAATAAGAAGTAATAAAAATAGTATCACATTTAAAAATTATTAAATTCTATTACAACCACATTATAAAATATTAATGTGGTTGATATAGCCCAAGGTTTTATAAATATAACAAAAAAAACTATTGCAACAAGAATGCGTGACTTGATTAACCATGTATAAAAAGGTTATGGGTCAACATTAACTTGATAGAAAAAAGGAATTACACATCTTATTGTAAAATGGAACATTTTGCTAAGTAATATTTGCTTATATATTAATTTCCCCATCTAATTAGAATATGAACTTATTAGAATTAGAATAATCTCAGATCCCTAGGAAATACCATGTATAAAAATGTTATGGGTCAACTTTAGCTTGACAGGAAAAAGGAACTACATTGTAAAATGGACCATTTTGCTAAATAATATTTTCTTATATATTAATTTCGCCATCTAATTAGAATATGAACTTATTAGAATTAGAATAATCTCAAATCTCTAAGAAATTGGTGCGCGAGGGGCCTCATTGCAATAATATAAATTAACTTGAGAGAAAAAATACACTTCTTATTGCAAAATGAACCATTTTGCTAAATAAAATTTACTTATATATTAATTTCCACATTTAATTAGAATATGAACTAATTAGAATTAGAATAATCTCAAATCCCTAAGAAATCAGTGAGCAAGAAGCCACTTGGCACAAATCAATTTTTTTTAAATTTATTAAAGGTCAATGCAGCATTGCAATAATATAAATTAACTTGAGAAAAAAAAAGAATTACACTTCTTATTGTAAAATGAACCATTTCGCTAAATAAATTTACTTATATATTAATTTCCACATTTAATCAATATGAACTAATTAGAATTGGAATAATCTCGAATCCCTGAGAAATTGGTGAGCATGAAGTCACTTGGCAAGAATCCATTTTTTTTAATTTATTAAAGGTCAATGCAACCTAATTTTTTTTGTAACACACTATAACCATATAAGCATTAAGACTAAACATATGCTAAGCATATTCCTTTAAAAATTAATCTAGACCCTCAATTTAAAAAATAAAACAAGTCAGGAGATCCTCATTCAAATTAAATTGAAATAAAAAAATTTAGACGAATATATTTCCACATAATATAATATAATATAATATAAAATTAAATTTATCAATAATCAAACTCAAATATTATAAATAATAATAATAAGAATAAAAAATAAGAAAATCTCAAGTTATAAAATCCACTTTATATAGTATTTGCCACAATACAAGTACAATAATTAGACATGAACTAAAAAAAATTACTTTTTCTTTTGAAATATATATTTGAAATAAAAACCAGGGGTCGTTATGTAACAGGTCCCTGCCCTGGAAGAGAGTTTCTATATACAAGCCAAAATGTACCGACTTTAATAGACCGGGCGGCACTGTTGCTGATGGAATAGGATTTGAGTAATCAAGTGAAGTGTTAGTTGGTGCTCCTATGGTTGGTGTGAACCCCAAGCCGACGTGTTATCATTTCGACTCCGAGTATCATGTTTTTGTTCCTATTTAATTCTAGTTTTGTTCTTGCATTGTTGTTTCACTTCCCCTTCCATTTTTCTAATGTTCTTTAGTTAGCATATTCTTTTGCTTACCCACCGCTTTTAACTTCAAATGACTATTTGATTTATCGAGGCCTGTAAATTGCAATCTGACCACTAAAGACGACCCTAAGCTTTTTTAGCTATCTAAGACCCTATCTCTTACAGAAAGCAAAAAATATAAGTTTTTTTGGGAGAAGGATGTTTTTTCCTGGAGGACATACGACCCTTCTCTTTTCCATCACCAGATTCCTCTAAAGAATGATATAAATCCATTCAGCTAGAATTAGATACCGCTAAATCCTATGTTGTGTCCTCTTTTATAGAACGGCATAAAAAAGCTCTGCGATGCCCAGAGAATTATCCGTCATATACATGGTTTGGGTTACCAAATTGGTACAATAGTAACTTTCCCGGGAAAACTTGTCATTAGGTTATTTATTAATGTAACCAATGTAACTACCTTTAAATGGAAAATTAACAAAACAACCAAGTTCATAGAAAATATGCTTTATATAAACAAATCATTGGCCTTATATGAAAAGTTGACCATGGTTAGTTCGCAAACAACCATTGTTAGTTGACTTTTTTATTCTACTCAATAAAGTTATACACAAAACAAGTAAGAATTTCCAACAAAAATAATTCCAACTTACATGAATGTAACCTAAATCTAAAGGTGCTCGAAAGTATTAAATACCGTAGTTCAGTTGTTTAAGAAATTTCATTATAAAATTAGTGTCATGAAAGTTCCCTTCCCTTTTTTTAACATTATCCCACGTTTAGAAACTCGGAGAGGTATAGACTTTTAATAAGTATAAGATTTTCCTATCTTAAAATAATATTCTCTTAGAAAACATGGAAGAGTCTCTTTTAGTACGAAATCGTGGTTACATAGGAAAACAAAAAACCCATCTGCAATGGAAAGGAAGATATAATGATACCGTGAATTATGTATACATCATTGTGAGGGAATACAACGATTTCTTTTATGATATAGTTTTTAGTTTTTCATTTTCAGTGAATAAATGTAAATAAATGAAGTACTAATTTTTTATATTTGTATATGTAGTTGATATATGCGGATAGGTATATTTATAATCACATTTATTAATGTAGTTGATATAAGTGAATAGATATATATCTAACACTCACCATATTAATAAGGAGTTGTCTTTAAAGAGATTTTTTGGAAGCTTTTTTGGTCGGTTTTTATGGTCAAAATCTGGCAACAATTTATTGAAATCACAAATTTGATAGCTAATTTCTGCACAATCAAAGCGTCCCAGGGGTTTTTCAGGGCCCTGAATCCAAATATGCAGTTAAAAAACCATTTTAAATAATACAAATCAAGATTTAACCACAATTTTTTTCTCGGGATTCCGTCACCGGAATCTCCAAAAAGTTGCACTAAAAACAACTTATTTAATAATTGTTAAGTGTATTTTGTTAAAGACTAATTATTTCTCATTATTAATCACATATATAAGTAATAATAGCCTATATTATTTTTTATTTATATAATTATAACTTATTATAATACATTATTTTGTATATTAATATAATATATAGTTATTAAAAATATTTTCTAATATATTAATAGTTATATTTTAAACTATAAATATAACTCACATATGATATAATAATAAATTTAATTATTATTGAATAATATGTAATTTATTTAATAATCATCATATATTTATTAATATAATTGTCAAAATTTTTATATATTTATCTAGATATATTAATAAAATTAATTTTGTATAAATTATATATTAAACTAAAATATATTAATGATGATGATGGTTAATGTCCACTGAGACCAAACTTTGGTCTATCAGACCTAAAGAAACGAATTATTTAGTTTGATTTAAGATTTATTCATATGCACAAAAAGCTTGGACACTCCCGAGCTCACTGTAATTTTGACAACGTAAAAGGCTAGGAGGGTGAGTATTGCAACAAGGATTTTGAAACTGAGATCTAATGTGGTTGTACGCAGGGCACTCTAAGAGGAGGTGATTTTCATCCTCGATGTTCATATTCTCACAGAGATGGCAGAACATTTCCATCCATGGTGTTTTAGGAACTGCCCAACGACCCATTTCACTATGGAGCTCATGAGAGTTCGTTCTAATGTTGCCTATATTAATTTTCTTCTTCAAACTAGTTAAAGCAAAGAGATACTTTTGATCTTCTAGGGTGGGGTTGATGACCTCTTTATAATATCTTAATTTTCTTTTAGCTGCTAGATCTTTCTGACACCACATTTTTTCTTTGAACTTAAAAGTAACAATATTTTTAATGTTAGTAATGCTTTTCAATGCAACATTCTCGTCGATCTTCCAATGGTTTTAACCAGGCCCTGGTGCCTTTATACCAACCTCATTTAAGTCTTAGGTGGTTTTGGCTAGAATTTAAAGCTAGCTTAGGAAGTCTATGGAAACAGAATATGATAATTTAATATGATACAGTAACATTTTTAATAATAACATATAATATTTAATAATATCATATGTAATAATAAAATATTATAAAATGTAAAACTTGATATATTCAAACCTAGGGTTTATGAATTCCTCGTGTTTATTAATCACTTGTGTTTTAAATATTCATCCCAAGATATTATTAACTCCTAGGAATTAATATTTTAAACCCAAACAAAATGGATTAATTATAAGCCTCAAAAGGAATTATTAATATTATAAAGTGAAGTGAATAATAAACCCAAGGGTTTAATATTATAAACTTAAATGATCAATAAACTGAGAGATACAATATTAAAAACACATGTGACTAATAAAACCTAAAAATTAACATTTTAAACATAATGGATTAATAAACCATAGGAATTAATATTTTAAACTCAAAGGATTAATAAAACCAAGAGATTTAATTAAAAATATAAGAAATTAACAAACCCTAAGGATTGTTAATATTATAAACCCAACCACATTAGCAAATGTGGTTGAGAAATAGTAATGGTAAAAATCTAATATTCATCATAAAATTGATATTATTATTTTTAATAATAATAATAAGGAGGAACAATTATGATAAAAATATTATTAGTGTTATTATTATTAAAAATAACTATTAATTTACATTAATAATTATCATAATATTAATAAATATTGTTAATAATATTATAATTAATATTACTGTTATAAGATATATTATTATTTTATTCTTAAGTAAATTTCACATATCATTATTGTCCACAATGATCAGGTAGTTTAATTCCTTGCTTGGACATGATGATGTTAGTCCACCAAACTTACAAAAAAAAATTATGATTATTAATTTAATAAATATTAACAATCAATTCATAACTATATATATTATATATATATATATATTATAATATATATATAGATATAGAATATAGATATATAGATAATATAGATTAGATATAATAATTATAAATTAATTAATAATAATATTATTTAATTAAATTAAACATATAATATACTAAATATAATATTATAATATTATAATATAATAAACATCACGATTTATATTAAGCCCAAAGATTAATATTATAAACCCTAGGAATAATATTACACTCTAGGAATATGAACCTTTGGATTAATAAACTCAATGGATTGATATTATAAACCCAAAGGATCAATACTAAAAACCGAAGGGATTAATATTATAAACCCAAGATATATAAAGCATAAGATATTTATTGTAATCCCTAGAATTACGAGGGTTTACCATGGTTGATTTTCATATTGAGAAAATCACTATGATAATGTGATGGTGCGCCATGGTTGACCACAATTGATTTTCATATGTAGAAAATCTTTGCCCCAATGCAACATTGGACGATGGTTGGTTTTCATATTGAGAAAACCTTTGTCACAATGTGATGTTGGACCATGGCTTTCCATGATTATAAGCCAAGGGGATTTCTATTGAGCACCATGATTAATATTATAAACCCTATGAATAATATTAAACCTTAGGAATAAGAACTCTTAGATTAACAAACCTAAAGGATTGATATTGTAAACACAATGAAATAATAAACCAATGGGATTAGTGCTAAAAGGCTAAGGCATTATAAACTCAAAAGGACTAATAAACCAAAAGGATCACTACTAAAAACCGAAGGGAATAATACAAAACCAAGGGACAAATATTATAAACCCAAGGCATATAAACCCCAAGATAAATATTATAAACCCAAAAATAAACATGGTTGATTATAATTTACCATGCTTGATTTTGATGTCGACATGGTATTCAATTTAAGTGTTAATTTAAAATTTAAAATCGTTAGCAGAAATGACATTTAATTTTTAACTTTTTAAAGAAATTTTATACGAAAATTTTTAGTTAGAACGACTTTCTATTGTTGTTTAAGATAATCACAATTTGACACCCATCTCTATTATCATTATGTACAAATTAGTTTTATCGTTCAAGGTCATATTTTGTCGACAATGTTTTTAGTGGATTATGGTTGAATGTTCGCATGAGGCACTTTTCGATTATCACTATTCCTATTTGACCAAACTAGAAAATATCATAGCAAAAAAATACTTGGGAAAATATCATAACCAAAAAATACTCGAGAAAATATCATAACCATGAAACAAATAGAGGAAATAGAAGGGAACCATCAACCAATTAGGGGAAATGGAAGGGACCATAAACTCACAAGATTAAATAGAATTACCACTAAAACCAAGTGTCTAATGACAGTAGTAACACGAAAGAAAGGCAATAAAATAGTAATTGAAGGTGAATGACTAATTGAAAATGAACTACAACCACACACTATAACTATACACATACATGTAGAATAGCACAAAAGAGTGGCTTCGATTTGTTGGCCACTTTACACACTAACATAACATCCTCCATGCATGTTCACAATGCCACGTGAACTGTTGAAAAAATCATAATAGGGGAAGTTGCAGTAAGGAAAATTGGGGGGACTTCTAGTGAGTGAGAACATTGCAGAGCTTTGTAATTGTCCCAAAGTACACCAAATCTTCTAGAGTAAATTCCAAAGATTCTGGTATCCTAAAGTACATCAAATCTTCCAAAATGCAAGATTAATGATGTGTTTTGAAAGGATGAGGGGAATTTATGCTACTATAACGAAGAAGCATACTCAAATTTTGTAGAAAGCCCAACAACTTACCCAAGTGTTCCTCTCCCAGGAAAGCGTATCCAGTACCCATAGATAGATCCCCATAAAAGTGCTATTAGTTTTCTGCTCATACACTTCGACCTGGCCATGAGATGCATAACAACAATATGATATCAAAATAATGTGCATATAGGATATGATAAAAAGTAAAGTGTAGTTGGAAAGACTATTGGTTGAGCAAAGTAAAAGCCAAGGACACTTGTTCAAGTCGGAGCATAACCTGCCCCATTGGGCCTTATTATTAACTCATAAACACCAACTATTGATCGAGTTTTGTTAGGTCCCTATACTACTAGTGTAACCCCTTATTGTTATTAGTACAACGCCCTTATTATATTGTTGTGCCCACGTAGTCCCCATATTGTTATTATTGTGCCCCATAGAAGTCCACTATTGTTATTATTGTGCCCTTACATTATTATTCTTATGCCGACTCTAATT
Organism: Pinus taeda; assembly: GCA_000404065.3. Classification (NCBI taxonomy): domain Eukaryota; kingdom Viridiplantae; phylum Streptophyta; class Pinopsida; order Pinales; family Pinaceae; genus Pinus; species Pinus taeda. Next base: position 12,179 of record APFE031021981.1, read on the forward strand.
ATATTATGACCCCTTAGACTCCTATATATAGAAAGGAGGCCTTGTCATTTGTATCATCCAAGAATTGTTTATTTTTGTAATTTAAAGGAGGTTTACCCCTCTAACATGCTAAATTCTAAGGCATTGATCATTTTTTCTATATTTTTATGAGCTAGTTTCATAACATTTGGCATCAGAGCTTTGCATTCTAGGGTTTCGTTGGTCCAAACAGGTCATTGTGGCCTTTTCGATATAACTTTGTTTCTGCAATGTTTCAAAAGGTAACAAAAAACCCCATTTGATCTGACATTATTCTGCACTTCGGGTCCAGATTTCAGAGCTAATGTTGCTATATTTTTGGAGATATGATCTAAGGAAGTTAGGGTTCTTGCAGACTCCCAGATTACCTCCCCAAAATGTGACCTAGGGAAAATTTTCATAACTTTTGTTTTAAATGTCATATTAAAATTTCATAGGAATTTTCAAAAATAGGATGACCTGTAGTCTTTTGTATATTAGTTTCACGTACTAAGGTCAAAACATTGACATGTCGCACTTCGTACAAGTTCTCTCTACTAAATTAGTCTATAATCAGGTCACCATGGAAGATTTGGAATAACTCTTCCATGCAAAATCCAATATTGAACAAACTTGTGAGGTTATAAAGAGGACTCAAAGGGCTACTGCAAGACATGATTTTAGATATTCAAGATATACAGTTACAGAGATACAAAAGATTCAATATCGAGCTCTTACAAAGTGAAAAAAATGGTGTTTGTCTTTTTTAAAACTTTGCATAAGATTGGTTTGAAGATTTAGTTCAAAGGAATTCAAAGGGAAAGGTGAAGAATTATTAGCATTAGTTGATTCCCCAAATAAATAAAATGGAAATACCTAGTAATCAACCTAAAAGCTCTAGCATGATTTGTGAAGAAGAGGAAGAAATGAAACATGATATATCAAAATTACAAGACAAAGTACAATAAATTTCACTCTCACAAATGGTAACTGAAGTCAAGATGAATAGTGTGGAAGCTAATATGAATGGCATGCAAGTTAAGATGGATGGCACGGAATCTAAGATGGATGGCATGGAAGCTAATATGAATGGCATGGACGCTAGGATGAATGGCATGGATGCTAAGATGGAAGAACTGAAGATAAATTTGAGTAAGTTGCTACAAGAAATGGTTACTAATGGTGAAAGGGTAGTAAAGGAAACACGCGATGAGAAAAAAATAAATGTTAATCATCATGTCATAGACTCTAATGTTGGATTGAAGACCCACCATGTTCCAAAAATCGATATCAGGAAGTTGCATGGCAATGATCCCAGAACATGGATACTACAGATGGAGTAATTTTTCGATCTCCATAATGTGGAAAACACAAAAAAGGTATGTATTGCAACTTTATATTTGGAACTAAATCAGTTTGTATGGTATCAATGGCTTCTCTCTCGTAAAGAAATTGTCACTTGGGCAATTTTTACGGAAGAAATGATAGCACATTATGACGATACAAAAAGTAACACCTTTTTTACCTAATTGATAAATCTCAAACAAAATGGTTCAATGATGGACCACATTAAGGACTTTCAAAAATTGAACATAAGGGTAAAAGATATTTGATAGGAGCATATGATTGATGTGTTCATAGGGACTTTAAACGATAATAGCCAACATGAGGTTTGGCTTTGGGAACCTGATTCATCGGAGAAGGCATTTAGGTTAGCAAGAAAAATGGAAGGAAAAATTATGGCAACCAAGAAGCCCACCACTCACAACTATAAAGATGAAAGTGTTATTGCTCCTATCCTTCCACAACCTACAAGTTTGACACCACAAAAATTGGAAGAAAAAAGTACAGTTGTGATAGTAAATACCCTAAAGGCCATAAGTGTGCTAAGAAGAAATTATTCTACATAGATTGTAAAGAGAAGGAAGAAAAGGAACAAGAAATGTCAAAAGAAGAGGACATACTCCAGGAACAAACCCTACATAAAGAAGAAATGAATCCAACCATATCTTGTAATGCATTGGAGGGAATTACCACTCCTCACGCTATCAAGATTGAAGGACATATCAAGAAGAAAAAGGTAATAATGTTGATGGATTCGAGAAGTATCCATAATTTTATTCATTGTAAGATTGCCATGGAATTGAATTACTTCCTATATCTAGCACCAGAGTGTCAAGTGATGGTTGCAAGTGGAGGAACCATAAATTGCTTTGGAAAGTGCCATAATGTCAAGCTATCCATGGGAGAATATGTATTGAATATCCCATGCTTTCCATTCCAATGGGTGGTGTTGATGTTGTATGATCCAGATTTAAACAGTAATGCAAGAAATTACAGAAATAACCATATATAAAAATAGGTAGCGAAATAATACTTCATTTCATTAATGTAAAATACTGAAATATGGTTACAAATAGAAATGGAAATAAACCAGCTAGGGCAATTGTAGCTTATCTCTGAGAAGAGATGTGGCAGCTACATGTCTCTGACCTATCTTACAATGACGCTCGAAGGCCTATTTATTATTGAGAAATAATGGAAAACCCTTAACATCCAAAAACCTAGCCCTAGAAGATGAAATGCCAACTATGGGCCTCGTTTGGGTAAATTGATATATCAAATGCCTAGGGTTGTAACTTTGGCATACGATCATCGCTTGATGCGTATAATAGCTCGTTAAAAAGATCTATCCCAGCACTACAACTTTGGGAAGAGCAACATCGGTCCATGGGCCCATGTTGCTCCGAAATTTCCCAAAAACATCATTTAGGGCCTCAAAATGGCTCCCGAAGTTCACGACCTAAAAAAATCCTAAAAATAGTAAATTGTGCTACAATTATGTAAACTGAAAAACTGAAAGAGACAGTTGTGGGGGTCCAAATGGGATAGGTGGGTGGCCACCAACATCCACCTCAATCATTCCTCCCCCATTAGGAAGTAATGGACCCCATTGCGTTGAGTTCCTCCATCTATTGAACTTTATCCCTGGTGAGCTTTTCTCCAAACTTTGATGTGTCTAGTAATGGTGGGAAGCATGGTTGAGGGCATTACACATTGAACACTTGGTGCAGACAAAGGAATGGAGGAGTGTTGTGCTCCAAAGAATTGTTTCCCGAAGCCTTGGTAATGCTATAAGGACCATGTCAGAGTGGTCTAGGCTTCTGATGGGCTCTTGTAAGGTGTTCTGTCTGCATATGTAACCAAACTTTGTCGCTCACCTGAAACTTGTGTGGGGGCCCTGTGGGTGAGGAGAAGTTATCCCTGTGTTCTTTCATGATCGTATCCCTCTGTTGTTGCTACTGAATGGAGGAACCCTTTGTGGGGGTCATGGATGTGGCAACAATATTCCCCTTAATTTGGGAGTGAACCGGACATAAAATAAATTTCCTAGTCTATGAGATAAGCTTGTTGCCTTTCTTAACAACGATCAAAGACGTGGTGGTAGGTGGGGCTACCTCCGCTATCTTGTATAATGAATTACACAAAGAAATAATAATAGTGTGAGGCCTTGACTTATACACAGCATGTCACATCCACAAGTATGGCTATCCTAATAATACATCACAAACATCCAGAGGTGTAACATCACACAATACGCATTTGTGAAGGGCTTGATTCTGTAGGGAAGGTGACATTGCTAGCAAACTCATATATCTCATCCTTTGTGAAGCCACCCGATATTGTACAGTTGTGGGTGTGGTGTATTCGGTAGGCCCAACTGCTTCACGACCTTTGCCAAAATGAGGTTCTTTTGGCTCCCACTATCAACAATGAATTGTAGCGGTGAACCCTTCACCCACATTTGTGAGGGGAAAAGAGGGTCCCCCTCCTCTGGATCTTCAAGTTCATTCTTCTGGATCTTGGTGGTGGGAACAGTGATGTTGGGCTCCAAATCAATGATCTGCTTCCCTTTTCCATTCTCCTTGTCAGGTTCTAACTCAGGGTCGGAACATGTATCTGATTCTGAAGCATTCAACTCGGCCACTAGAAGATACTTCGTCCGACACTCACTTGTGTTGTGAGTGGGGCTCCTGTGTAACTCACACCACTTTCATGTTTCCTTCTTCGATTTCGTGGTGTTGTTCTTTTCTTTCAGCTTCGATAGGTTGTCTTGGGTCACCCTGCCTTAGTTTTGTCCTTTGGTCTTCTAATTCACAGATCAAAATTCTCGCTTCTTTTGTTTAAACTTTTGCTCAATTTTGAAAGTGTATCGGCATGTCATGTCGAGCAAGGAGATGTTCAGGAACTCCATCTCTTCTTGGATGTATCTGTGTAGGCAACCACGATATTTAAGTACCAAATGTGGCTTGGGATCCTTGATACCCAACTGTGTGCGAAGGGTATGAAAGATGTTTGTGAACTCCAGCATATCTTGGTCCCTTCCCTGACATAGCATGGTCCACTTTATGTATTTGTCCTCATAGCATTTGACAGGGTAGTACTACTCCTTCATGGCATCCCAGAATGAATTCCAAGTGGGTGTGACTGAAAATAGTGAGTCTGTATGTTCATCCTTCTGCTCGCAGTAGGTTTCACACCAGTCCCTGATGTGGGGGGTTGCTTTGAGAGGAGTGAAAAGAATATTTTCCCGACTCGAAAATTCATGAATAGAAAAATACCCATCTAGCAAATTTAACCATTTGTCTATGACATCTTCATCTATTTGACCCTCGAAGATGGGGATTTCAAAATTTACTTGTACCTTAAAGTGTGTGGAATTTATAGAGTAGCTATTGGAAGCTGATGCATCGCCTCTGGGTAGCCACTAAAGGATCTGGGAAAAGTTGTCCATCATTGCATTCCTTTGTCACTTCAGGGCTTCTTCGAGCAATATTTTGATAGGATCTCCTGCCCCCTCATATTTCTTTTCATCTTCCATGGGAGGCCATCAGGATTTTCGAGGTTAGACTTGCAAAAGTTCAACTAGTTCAAGCCCTAACTCCTTATATCTCGACCTTTTTGGGGACATGCAAAGAAAAATGGAGAAAACACATACCACTCTAATACCACTGATCCAGATTCAAATAGGAACGCAATAAATTACAGAGATAACTATACATACATATATGCGGTTGAAATAATACTTCATTTCGCTAATGTAAAATACTGAAATATGCTTACAAATAGAAATGGAAAGAAACTAACTAGGGCGATGGTAGCTTATCTTTGAGAAGAGATTTGGCCACTACATGCCTCTAAACTGTATTACAATGAGGCTTGAAGGCCTATTTATTGTTGAGAAATAACGGAAAGCCCTTAACATCCAAAAACCTAACCCTAGAAGATGAAACACTAATTGTGGGCCCTGTTTGGGTAAATTGATATATCAACTTCTTGAGGTCGTAACTTTGGCATATGATCTCTACTTGATGCATACAGTAGCTCATTAGAAATATCTATCCGAGCACCACAACTTTGGGAAGAGAAGCACCAATACATGATCCCATGTTTCTCTCACATTTCCCAAAAATGTCGTTTAGGGCCTCAAAATAGTTCTAGAAGTTTAGGACCCGAAAAACGGCTAAAAATTGTAAATTTTGCTACAATTATGAAAATTGAAAAACTGAAAGAGACAGTTATCGAGGTCCAAATGGGATAGGTGGGTGGCCACCGACATCCACCTGGATCATTGTACTAGGAGTCAAATGGCTACAGTCCATGGGTACAATAGCTTTCAGTTTTCAAGAACTTTTCATCAAATTTTGTGCGGAAGGAAAGAAAGTTGAATTAAGGGGTATTACAAGGAAAATGGGAAAGATAATCATCTCTAATAGTATGACAAATATTCTATAGAAGGAACAATGAGGTATAATTGCACAATTATGTTCGCTAGAGGTCCGCACATCGAAATCATCTATTTCTCCAGATCTCCAAAAAGTCTTGGATAATTATTCTAAGGTATTTGAGACTGCCAAAGGCCTCCCACCTATTTTTGATTGTGATCATGCTATTCATTTGATTCTAGGAAGTGTTCCTCCAAACATCAGGCCGTACATATATATGGTTGCATAAATGCTAGAGGCTAGTATAATTCTACCTTGTCAAAGTTCTTTCTCTACTCTAGTAGTATTGGTGCACAAGAAGGATGGATCATGGTGCATGTGTCTGGATTATAGGGAGCTGAACAAGCTCATTATTAAAGATAAATTTCCCATTCTTGTCATTGATGATTATTGGATGAATTGCATGGATCAATTCCGTTTAGCAAGTTGGATCTTCATTCAGGATATCATAAAATCATAATGAAGACTAAAGACATTCTGAAAACAACATTTAGAACTCATGACAGTCATTATGAATTTTTGGTCATGCATTTTGGCCTTACGAGTGCACCTTCTACATTTCAAGGTTTGATGAATTCCATTTTCAAATCCTTCCTTAGAAGATTTGTCTCAGTATTTTTTGATGATATACTAATCTACGACGAGTCTTGGAAGGATCATGTTCAACATGTTGACAGGGTGCTCAAACTATTGGAGGAGAAACAATTATAAGAAAAAGGATCCAAATGTTTCTTTGGAATACAAGAGGTGGAATATCTGGGTCATATTGTATCTCGTGAAGGTGTTAAGGTATACCCTAGCAAAATTAAAGCCATTAAGGAATGGAAAATCGCCACATCCATAAATCATTTGCGAGGATTTCTTGGGGTGAAAGGGTATTATCATAAGTTTGTTAAGAATTATGGGAGAATAGAAGCACCTCTAACAACGTTATTGAAGAGAGATGCATTTTCATGGACTCCGGAAGCAACAAAGGCTTTTGAACATCTTAAGGAGGCAATGTACCAAGCGTCGGTCTTAACTATGCAGGACTTCACAAAAACCTTTATTATGGAATGTGATGCTTTGGTAAATGGAATTAGTGTTGTTTTAATGCAATATGAAAAACCCATTGCTTTCGAAAGTCATCCAATCAAAGAAGAGTATTCACACAAAGTTATTTATGAGAAGGAAATGTTGGAAATATTACATGCACTTAAGAAATGGTGACCCTACCTAATGGGAAGATACTTCAAGGTAAAAATGGGTGATAATAGTCTTAAATACTTTTTATAACAAAGATTATCCTCTGAAGATAAACAAAAGTGGGTCACAAAGATGTTGGGTTATGACTTTGAAATCATCTACAAAAAGGGAAGCAAAAGGTTGTGGCAGATGCACTCTCGAGAAAGGATGAGGATATGGAAGCATTGTTGTGGACCATTTCTATTATCCAACCAGATTGGATAAACGAAGCAAGGGATGAATGGAATAAGGATGAAAAAGTGTGGCCGCTCATTCAAAATTTGCAGAAGATCCCATTTCAAACAATATTGCTAGAACTTTACAAGGAAGGAAAAATCATTTTGGAACCTGGAGCAGTGACAGAAACAAGAACCCGACAGCTAAGAAATCAATTGATTTCAAAGTATCTCATCAAGTTGAAGAACTTACCCGTTGAAGATTCCACATGGGAGGACAAAAAATCTCTATATAAGCATCAATAACTACTCAAGCATTGAGGATAACACTTTTTGAACAAGAGGGGCATGTTAGATCCTTATACTACTAGTGTAACCACTTATTGTTATTAGTACAACCCCCTTATTATATTTTTGTGCCTATGTAGTCCCCATATTTTTATTATTGTGCCCCATAGAAGCCCACTACTGTTATTATTGTGCCCTTACATTATTATTGCTATGTCGGCTCTGATTATATTATGACCCCTTAAAATACTATATATAGAAAGGGGGTCTTGTCATTTTTCATCATCCAAGAATTCTTCATTTGTGTAATGTAAATGAGGTTTCCCCCTCGAAGAGGCTGAATTGTAAAGCATTGATCTATCTTTTCTATATTTTTGCGAGTTGGTTTCATAATAAGTTTCCTGTCTACCTAGATATGAAGGGATTTTCTAACCCAGAAGCAAGGTGAGCTACAAAGGCAATGGTAAATTCAATATAGGAAGAGCGTTTACCCACAATCACCAGAAATGGGTATAGGTGAAGGGGTACCTAGAATGGTATAAGAGTCCACCCCTCACCCACATATGCTTCTCTTCCATTTATATTTCTTCCCTTCAATTCAAAACAAGATGGTTTCTCGGAACGTTGAATAATGGTGGCCTTACTCTTTAAGTAGCTTCACCTGTTACAAATTCTTGTGCTGACCAAAGTAGGAAATGTTGTTATTATAACTTTAATTATGTTTTCTGTGAATCTGGGAAGTTTGTGTGGTGTTGATTCTAAGGTCACATGATGGATAAAATAGGACACAGGGTGATTAATGCTCGAGCATAAGGTGAACATGGATAAAAATTAATGGAAAATAAATCTCGAGAGACCTTTTTTGGATCACATAAACACTCGACCCAAGACATTGGTGAAGCAATCTTATAATACACCATCTAGGAAGGAGGGGCATCAACAACTTTTAGAAGGTAAGGAGGGGCATCAAAAAATTTGACAAGGTAAGCCAATGGCGAGGAAGTACATAGGAGCTTCTAAGTCTCTAGTGCAATGATACTATGGATGCATATAATAAGTGAAACAAAAGCATGAAAATCATAACAAGGGTCACATCTCAACATATTTTAATTGATTTCGGTGTTACAAGCTACTGGAAAAACATGACACATCACCCAGACACCATTCATAAATCATGATGATAGTGTACTTCCTCATTTCAATCTCAGCTCAGAAATGTGTTAGTTATCCAAAAGAGTTTGCGGGGTACCATTCAGCGTGTTCAACTATCTTAATATATATATATAATATATATACTAATAATATTATATATATATATAATATATATATATATATATATATTGAATTTCATGTTTAACCGGGAAAACAAAATACACGCCCCTCTCCATTTTAAAAACATATAAATACAAAAACAAATTAACATAAGAATAATTAATTTTTCAATATATTATATAAACAATACATATATGAAATATTCTGAATGGTAAAGGAGTCACACATATCTCCCAAATTCCAAAATTTTCTTTTACATTCAATTACTTTATATCTCTATTTATATAGATTTTAATATATAATTGTGTTACTCAATATAAACACTAAAATAATGTGTTTATGACTTACATTCAAATATTTTTTGATTATTAATATATATTTTTATAAATACTACATATCATATTATACAATCTCTTGATACTTGGATAAACATGATGACAATAAAATTAACCAAATGATCGTATTTCTTTGTTTATATATATTATACATTCTCTTCATACTTGGATAAACATAATGACAATAAAATTAACCAAATAATCATATTTATTTGTTTTTGACAACATTATTTCTATTTAATGATTTTTTTATTTTTATTTTGAAAAAAATTCATGAATTCCAAATTAAGAATAGAAACACTTACCTATCTTCTTTATATTTGGGTTTAAAATAAACCTTTCAATATAATCATAAAAATTATCTAATTTTTAATCAAATTTTTAATCAAATTATTTATATAATTGTATTTAGAAAAAATATAATGTCTGCTATGATATTATGTATTTGGTTAGAAGTATAACTAACATACAAAATTATATAGTTAATATTATTGGAAGGGGATTTAAAAAAATTCATCTAAGTATTACTAATAATATATTGAGGGGATTACCAAAATAATATCAATATAGTAATAATGCATTGTGGAAATTGATGACTCTCATTTAATATAAATAAGTAAAGAATATGACAATTATGGAAACCATTAAGAAAATGCTATATACTTGAAATTTTGAAATTGGTCATAAATGAGATTCACATTTAAACTGAAATTATGTATTGAAAATTGATAAGTACATGAAAATTGCTAAAAATGGATAATGAATTCGATCTCTACTACTTTTAATGGGATACATGAGGTGCTCGGATGTTTTGGTTTTCTCTAGTTCGAGAAATATGGGTATACATAATACATAATATTAAAAAAAAAAAAGATAGAAATAGAAATTCCTATTGAATTTTAAAAACAAATTGATATCGAAATTCTTATTTACACTGAAATTATCATTATTGATTTTAGGTGTACATTTATTCATTTTAGTGTTCATATTTTTTTTGTTTTTGATAAATATACACTAAAAATGATAAATTAGAGTTTAAATAGAGATTGATATTTGTTTGAAACTGAAATAGAAATTGAAAAAAAATAGTTATGTGCATTGTAGGTGCATTAATTTTCATTGATGATGTCCTAAACTAATATGTAAATTCCACACGTTTCCTTTCCGATTTCTCATTGAATAAGAAAAATATGGTGACAAGACATGCTAAGTAATTTTGTTTTATAGGAATTGGAATGAGAAGTTTAAAAGAGATACTCAAACCATGTGTTTTGGTTCAATTATAGGAATTGGAATGAGAATTTTAAAAGAGATACCCAAACAATGTGTCTCAAACAATGTGTCTCGGTTCAGTTAGAGAATTTTTTTGTCTATACACTATATAACATTATCAATATAAAATTAAAATTAAAATAATTTTATGTGTAAATCAAATAAACATTGGCATATAATTTGAATAGAAATTTTGATTTATAGCGAAATTCTAAAATAAGAAGAAATTTGGCAATATTCTTCTTGATAAGTAGGACCTTCAAATATGGACGAAAGCTCTCAAACAAAAAAAAAATTCCCCAAGGAAGATGAGATGCGATAATGATTGAGGAAGTGTTATTCCTTACACAACTTGAGGAGTGACTAGGATAGGAGGAGATCCTCTAAAAATAAATTTCATGCGTTCAACAGGATAGGAATAGGGAATGCAACACTGGGTTTTTCCACAATTCAATTATAGAACATATGCGCCATAACCAAATATATTTTCTTAAAAGTTTAGATGGACTCAAAATCTAGGACCATGAAAACATTGCATAGGATCTCGTAGAGATATACAAAAATATTTTATCTAATCCTTAGCCAGAAAGGGAACTTTCCATTCAAAACATTGTCTAGCATATACCACCTATGATTATGCACAAAAGCATAAATTCAAAGATTCTTTTGTTCTTGTTACATCAATCATTGTCTTATATATATGGGAATCAATTGAAGTGTCACATGGATCATGCTCCATCCTGAATGCCCACAATGCCACCTTCTTCACACTCATACCTAAAAATATATTGTCAATGACTCTAGTGGGTTCATGCCTATAGCCCTCTATAACATATTATACATGATCGTCACTAAAATAATTACTAATTTACTCAAGGTCCTTCTTCCTCATCCCATCTATCCTAAATAAAAAAGAAACATTGAAGAGAGACAAATCATGGATGGTATCATGATAGCCCATAAATCCATCCACTCCCTCAAGGCCTCTAAAAGTCTTAGTATGTTGTTAAAATTGGACCTATCCAAAACGTTTTATAAACTTATCTAGTCCCACCACTTCAAGAAAATTGGATGGTTTAAGAGATTTATTTAAGATAAAATTAATATTTCATCTTAAATATTTTAATTATGTTAAATTAAAAAATAGAACTATTTTAATGTCTTAAGTAGAGGAAAAATAACAATCAACACATTTCCTAATTGAGAGAAGGGTCATAAGTTAACCTTTGGGTTATATGTGTAGGTTTTAACCCCGTACAGAAATTACCTGCATACAAATTCTAAAAACAGAAAATAAAAAATGACAAGAGCATAACACAAAAAAATAGATATACACAAAGATTTTCCCCTGCATCCCAAAACCGGGACTACCAAATTGATTTTTCATTATTTTCCTTTCAATGTTACAATAAATATATATAGATGATGAAGCATCCATAAACACCAATCTATTAATCCTGGATTAGAACATAATTGTAGTTCCTTTGACTGGATCTACAAAATACCATGGACCGAAAACCATTGCTCCCAAAACCATGTGCGAAATCCATGCACAAAACCATAGGTAGGTCTGCCCACCTAATATAGGGTCGAAAAAACATTTCCTGGCACACTGCACTAAACCCCATATATCTAAAACATAACCTAACAATATGTAATTTGCAAGCTCGCATGCATGTTCACATTAAGAAACCAACAATAGTGTCATCACCTCCTTCGATAAGCATGCAAACCATTGGTTTATTTTGGTTTTTTTCTTTTGTAGGTTTTGGTATTGAGAATGAAGGAGAAAGACAAAGTTATAGAGTCCCATTTGAAATCAACAACAACTTTTATGGAAGGTGGTGCACATGGCCCTTGTGATGGATTTTGGGTTTGTTCTTGTGTGGGTTTTGGTATTGGAAATGATAGAGAATGATCCAGTTTGTAGAAGGAGGTGCAAAGGACCCTTGTGACTTTATTTTGGCTATGTTCTTGTGTGGGTTTTGGTAGTGGGAATGGAGGAGAATGACAAAGTTACAGACAACCATTTGACATTGGAGACACATTTTATGGAAGCAGGTGTGCAAGACCATTACGAATATATTTTTGGTTTGCTCTAGTGTTGGTTTTGGCATTGGGAATGGAGGAGAGCATGAAATTTACTGAGACCCATTTGATATCGGTGGAAACTTTTGTGGAAGAAGTTATGTGGGGCCCTTGTGATGATGCTTGTAGCATCTATCAAGGTTCCTTCATGGATGATGATCCCACCATGGTAATACTATTTTCCAATTCATAAGGTCTATGACTAATTGATTCCATGGTTTACATTTGATTTTGGGTTTTACATATACCTGATTGGTTTTGAGCCATTAGATTTTGGATCAGTCAAGGGAAAATATAAGTATTTTGGTTGGTGAATTTTGTTGCTACCTCCATGGGTTTTCAAAGAATAATAATACATCGTCACCCTCTTCCTCCACATAAAATGTCCACACTGACAGCAATCAGGCATCCCTTTCATTGAAACAAGACATAGTAGAAGAAACATCAAGGGCATTTCCTACGGTAGGTTTCATCGTTTTAATCTCTATCATGGATTAATTGGAAATTCACATTAAATTTTTAAAGGGAATATTGAATGAGACTTGTATCTATCCAAGCATTTTTGAATAACTAGTTTCCATTCTACCCTAATTCTATGGAAACAAAGGGAGCCAACTTTGTGGCTCCATTATTTATAATGATGTATTTAACACCATTTCCGAAGGTTTTATATTTCCAACATAAGATCATGGTCAAGGTCAGAAACACCAACAAGAAAATATCTATGTTATTCAAGTTCTCCCATTCACGGATTTTCCTTATGGAGGATTTATTCCAGTGGCCTAATTTTTTCTAACGTGAGTTTATTCCTTCATTTTTCTTTATTTTTTGTATATGTTTTATCTACTGATGTTTGGCAGCTACATGGGATCATAGTTAGTATATTTAATTTGAGTCATATTATGCTTTATTAAGGAAAAGTAGTTAGTTATTAATTTTTGTCTTGATTGGTTCATATTGAAGCATTAGGGTAGAGTTTCCATTTACTGTCATATACCAAGCCTGACAACTATAGAGGCACAATTATATCAATTCATAGCCATGAATCTTAATGCCATATTTTAATGCCTTCATGCCACATTGACTCATGTTCACAAGTCTACCAGGGTAAACATGTGAGGAAGAGTTACTATGATATGATGCAACCTCCTAAGTGTAGTTAAGGAAGTGGAATTGACAAACTGAAATTTTATTGACCTTCCTCGGGAGCTCTAGGAGCCCCGAGAGCAAAACAATCACTCCAGGTGTCAAAAACTTGAGAGAACATTCTTTTACATTGATTTGAACTCTGATTTGCATGTACGATCATATATTTATGGGACTAAAGGCTTCCAACCACATGCATAAGCCTATAAGGGAGCGACTATGGGCCTAATTTCCTAGTTTTGTGTCGACAACTGCAAAATTTGTGCCACCTTTTCAGGGCTAGACTCCATATCACTGCCCAAAACTTGATGAGACTTTCCAAAATAATAAATTGCACGAGGATAAAGCCTATAACACAGAAATTGATCAAGGGCTTGACTTGACCATGCCTAACCATGACAGACATTTCGTCAAACATATGGAAGACATGTAATCTACAGGTAATGAATGCATATTTAAACATAGGGGTCTAATACTTATATGAGAATTATCGAGAATGGGTAATTCCCTCTCATAATAGTTACAATAACATATGTTAGTCCATGCATTCATCATTCATTCATATATTCATCAATCCTGTTAAGAGCCATAGAGATTATACATCAAATAACCAACATATAACCAACAAATAAAAAATATAGAAACAAGCAAATAACTAACATATAAACCATGGGTAATCAACTATAATATCACCATCATAATGAATACATATGCTCATAGATCACAATAAAAAATACCTCTTATTGAAATATGAAAAATTCCAACCAAGTCATGGACTTCCACGTACCACCTGACCATAGATTGAGTTCAACCAAATCTTTCTTTCAGCCAATCACTCCCACACCATATTCTAAGCATGGATATGGGATCTCATGGGATAACCAAAATAAAACCAAACCAGAGCTTCATGATGCCAAAACACCTCAACCATTAACTAGTGATTTGACTTCACAACTCCACATCACTAACTATCATCAGATTGATCTCTACCTAAGTTTTCCAGGGCTCGAGAGCATTTGTCCCAAATTGTCTCCAAAATTGGTAAATCAAGACATAGTTTGGCTACTTTCAGTTTATTTAAGGTAGTGGTTGAGATTAATTTTCCAACATACTCCAACCAATAGGGAATTTGGGCTTTTGTGAGTTAGTTTGGTCGATTACAAGTGTTGAGAAAAGCCAAGTGGAGACGAGGAATTGAACTAGTCAGAATGGCTGAGTCAATTTTAAAATACATGATAGAGATTAATTTTAATTTGAAGCCAAATGTTTGAATTTAACACGCAGAAAGGATATTCTCCAACAATGAAAATGTCTATAAAAGATGTCGCAAAATCTGGCTTGAACCATTAGGGACAGGTATTATTCTTTATGGTTCAATGAGATAAGTATAACATACTTTTCCATATAGGAAAAATAATTCTCCATAGTCATTCCATATCTCACTGCCAAGAAACTAATTGGGAAAGAAATTATTTCTGTCTCCAAATGGTATATCAATGATGCCTAGTGGTGAGTAGGTTAAAGACACGAAATAGCTAATTTTTAATGGAAGTACCTACTAAATTGTTTTTCCAGATCACAAACTCTGCAAATTATAATAGATTTATGTATGCATGAATATTTCCTCTATCATTGGCTTCAGGGTTCACTTAAGTTCACAAAATTTGTATCTATAAGTTGTTTGGTAAATTGTAATATCCCGATCACATAAGGAGAATATCATGGAATGGGAATAGATTGTTGAAACAGAGGCGTCTTATGTTTTGTGGCACATTTTGTAAATGCAATGTTCATTTCTGTGATAGCTATCACAATTTCTTTTATCTAAAATTTGGTATTTTATGGAAATTCCACAAATGCATCACGCTAAAGGTAATGGACTCGCACCTTAGCCAAAATGACTGACTGTTCCTCCAACTCAGCTGGAATACCTTAATGTCAGCGAAGAAGGGTACAAAGAAATCATGGCAATGAATCTAGATTCTTCTGCTGTAATTGGTAGCCTATTTGCACTGCTAGAAGAATATTATATAGGCAAGTAGGAACTCTTTGTATTGACTCTGCTACCTTAGGACTTCCTAAATTTTGACCAGTTAATTCAGCGCAGGTTGTCGACCATCAAAGAGTGGTACTATTTGGACCGAATAAAGCCAATGATTTGAAATGATACTTTTTGAGACAAAGATTTGTAGATGCTCCCATTGACAAAGATGTTTGGGTGATGATTGTTGTTCTAGTAAGTATATCAGCCTGATGGGCACTGCACACGACCGATGAGCTGGGAAAGACCATTTATACTTACCGTATACTCAACCGAAGATAATTTCTCATGGAATTCACATCTTGTCTTTGGAATATGACGTGTTTTTTTCTCAAAAAAAAAAAAGTACATTTTGATTTCTCCATATATGCTTTTGAAGCAGCCAGTTTCGAATGATTGGAAGTCAAAGACAGTCCTATAATTCTGTTTATGAAGTCTGGAAAATTATTGCTTCGCCTAACAGGTTTGTTGAAAGCATTTTAATGGTACCTCTCTCTATATTTTCCAATCTAAGATGACACAATATTCTTCTTTTCCTTGTTTAGCTTGGGGCTTCATTGAGGTAAACGTTTTGTTGTTGTAGATTCATCTATTGAAATAGCACCATTTGACTAATATGTTTAAACAAATAAAATTTAGAAATTCTAACAACGGGTGACTTGGCAATGGTAATGGCCTACTTCTATTATGGTTCTATGTAGACTGAATGTCTAAACCAACTGATCCATAACTCTATTTCAGGGTAAGGGCAATGTTTGCATCGATAACGATATTTACTCTTTCCTGTGCCAAATCAGTGTACACTGCCACTCGTCATGAAGCTGGATCTTGGGTGTCGGCGATCATTTGTAAACGTCGCTCTCGTACGTTTTGACATTAATCTGTTCAATTTTCTAGCTGAACAACATGGATCCGAGTGCATATAATATTCTATCGACAATTGGTGTCAAAATTTGGTGGATGTCATAAGTGAGTTTTTATTATTTGGATTGAGTGGGAGATGTTATAATATTCTTATAACATTGCAAATTGTATCGCAGATCCATATTGATCAAGATTTTGCAATGAGATTTGAAATTAATATCATATGGAAAATATCGTAATCACGTGTGATATCAGGGCCAGTGTCCCTAAGGCTTTTGATGTTCAGAGAGCAGTTTCTCATTAATGATTAATAGACCAACTGTAACCAACATTGTTCAGAGTTTTTGGAAATCTAGGAAACACTGAAATACAGTCTATGCTTGAGATACATATTTATATTTTATATTAATCTCCAACTTTATGCATTATAATTATGTGTTCATCGGAAATCGAGATAAAGTAGAAATACAGTCCATATAAGACACATACTTATATTTTATATATAATTTCAATTTTCAGCACATATTTCATAACTATTTATTATGCAGGTATGTCATATCCATGGCAACGTTGTAAGTAATGAAATATATAAAATTGCATTCCATTCAATATTTGGTATTTCTAATATATATAATAGGAATAACTAATCAATATAATCTCTTTATTATATCTTAAAATAGAAGTTATTGTATATATTAATATATATATATATATAACAAATTTGTATTCTGGTTTACCATTTTTTTTTTAATTGTTGATGTTTTTTTTATGTATTTATATATTTTATACTTATCCTAAATAAGTAACGTACTTATATTGTAATTCATTTTTTTTTTACTTGCCATTTTTTTGTATACTTGTCTTAAGTAGACTATTTGTAATTGCTTTTTACTTAAAAAATAATTGATTTTCTGTTTTGTAAAAAAGTTATAATATTTTATAAAAGTTTTAAAAAATACCATATTAAAATCGTTTTTTTCGAAAATTATAATTAATTTTAAAATTTAGAAATTCAAAACCTTTAAATTTTTATTGCTGTAAATTGCTGAAAAAAATTTATATAAAGTTTAAAATATGTTAAAAAAAAAATTAAAAACTTTCTACTTTCCTAAAGCCATTATCAAATTGTACCATGAGTTGACATTCTGCATCATCAAATAAAAACTACAACAAATGTGGCATTCCCATATTTTCCTTGTCAGGTTGGATGGAAATTGAAATCGTGTTGGAGCATGGACGTACGCAAACACAAGAATGTAATTCTTGCACCAATTCTTTTTTACATGGAATATAAAGCACATATTCACTTGTTTATGACAAAACTACTAAATATCAGATTTTGATACTTTAATGTGATAGTCACATGGCCTAAATAATTATTTTTCTATACAATGAAAAACATATTACAGATAGTTATTTTATTATATTATTGAAAGTTGGTATGATCTGTCCAGCCTTTGTGAACTTTATTGCTACTAAATGAACACTAGCTAATGGAGAACCATTTTTTTTTAATTGTGGACTTTTCCATGATTTAACAAATTCATACATGGTTAAAGTTCGATTATGTTAGAAAAAAATTGAAACTAAATATAACCATATTAATTGATTTCTAAGAATGATGTACACGATGTACATATAAATACATAAAAGAAATCGTTGAATCAATCTTTGAGTCTTTTTGGATTCTAATACCCAATCACCTTAACACAAACCTAATTCCTAGGATTGGCTGTGTAACATTCTCCCCTTAATACGAAGGGATGAATCAAAGTCCAAGAATGAGAGGTCAGAATGAAAAAATGCATCTCAGCCAAGAGTTGAATGTCTCTTAAAAATGGTTTTTAAGAATGACAAAAAACCAATATGGGAGAACTCAAGGTCTCAACCAACGCCAACTATGGAACCTTCATGGAAATTCTCACAACAACAAAAAAAGTGGTTTTAAGGTGACCACAAACTCTGGAACAATCAATATATTTTCTCGAAACTCTCACTCTAACTATTATAGGTTGTGGCTCAGGCTCACTTGTGTATCTCTGACCTAAGCTCGCTTGACAACTTCAAACCTGTAGCAGACCATCAACAATTCCCCCTTTGTCTGATACAGGGTGAGAAGATGAAGTATTCTTCATCATTGCAAGGTTCACCAACACTCTTGAACAAATTTTACGGTATGATCTCGAAATCTTCTTGGCTAATTTCGACCAATCCCAAAAAGCAATCCATTGGAAACTTAGCTTCTCTCTTGCAGTAGCCCTCTTTTTGGAATATCTATTTGAATGATGATTACACTTTCCTCAACTCTTACTTGGTGAAGATCAAAACACTTATGTTTCACATGTCCAACTCTATTACATTGTTGGCAGTGAACAATTTGTTCTAGAACAACGCCACGTAGAAATCAAGCCCTTCAAAACTGTATTGGTTTAGAAACATTAGGAACATGAAAAGATATATCCACAACATCTTTGTTATACCGCAACCCAGTTCTGTGCTTTTTATGTGTAAGTTTTTCCCATGGTATTATAAAAATCTTAGGAATCATAAGATTTCCATTAGCAGTTTTAACTGCATCCAAATTTTCTCCTGAAATGGCTTCCTTACTCTTCGACTATCGTTTGGAATTATGGCTTCCTTACTCTTCGACTATAGTTTGGAATTAAATTTGTCTCAATGTACTTGAGACTAAATCTAGAGAAATTCAACTATCTCCAATGCATTATGTAAACATACTATAATATCAAAAAGACTTACCTTTTGATATTTATAATTTTATTAGCAGTGGAATTGATGAGATTGTTCAGGATTTCCAATACATTTTTAATTTTATCTATTTTTTACTCCATCTCGGGTATCATGATCAACCGAAAATTCACCGTTACAATTCAAATCAACAAAAATGAATGTTAATACGAAAGAGGAAGGGAAAGCCTTCGAGTACACAAAGTCAATGACAATATTAGGCTCGTTCTCAATTTAAAACCATGCCACTAAAAACATATATTTGTACGCAGAAAATAAGTTAAATAAATAATAAACCACCTTCACGCTTGGCCAACACTCGAAGCCATAACCTTTGTCAATTTTCTGATGGGTTGGCTACTTCACGATGTAGGCACAACGAAACATGTTCTCTGAACAAATCTGCTTCCAAATACACAATCTATATAGTCACCATATCAATAGTATGAATCTGTCTCAGAGCCTTGCTCTATTATCATTACTCTTTGCCCCGCATTAATGTGAATACAACTACAACCACCAATGGAAACACAAAAACAACACTACTCACACAACTTTTAGAAAATGATTTAAAAAGAAACCAAAGAACGCGGAATATTTTTGAGAGAGTAAGAAATTGGTTCATGTTCCAATTTTACAGGCATTCAACAGTAACAAGGTGAACTCTTAGCTTTCTGCGGCTCCCATGGCTTTATCTTACTGCAAACATTTTCTTGCATGACCTAGAGTTAAACTGTTTCTTTAGTGGGCCAAAATCAATATGAAAGCACAAAATTGAAAACACGAATCTCTCGTGTATTATCCACGCTTGCCAATCAATCTCACTTATGATTTTGAGCAATGACAGGGCTATCAACTGAATTTCATGAATGAACGCAGCCTCAATTCATGTTTATTTCGCTGGAGGTTTAGAACGTAACTCTATTGAGTACAACACCGCGGTGAAGTCTTGGCCCTATGCAGCTTCCGATGCTCTTTTCTTTCAGAAGGGAAACCCATGGACAATATCGACTTCAAACAACATTTGACCCCTACAACATCAACTTTAAGACGAGCAATCTAATAAAAAGGAGTAGGTTCTAATGAAAACGTGTAACAGATTTCAAATAGACATGAAAAATGAGAAAACAACGGTCACGGCGGTTCGTATTACTGGAGCCTAATATCGATTCCCTACAATACTTCTGCTCAAATCAATAGAGTCTCGACAACACAAAATACACGAAACCTATGCAAAGGAGTGGTCTCGTATACTCGTAATGGTCGAAGAAGATTGACAGTCTGTAGTAGTTATCGATGTATCCAAATATGGCGATATCACATTGCTTGCCAAACATTAACGAGTAAGGTGGACTCGAGAGGCGGTTTGACAAAACCGCTCATCAGTTTAATCGATGGCTAAAATCTCTTACGACATCACTTATTTCTTATGATAGAAACCGCTCAAGTGCTCCCATGGAGTTGTTTATGGTTTCAAGGCAAACATATGTTATGTCAACATGCGTGTGGAGATTGGCACCCGGGACCTGTACTCCAACTGAGAACAAACTCGCCTTCACGATTTTGGTTTTTTCTCGTAGAAAACAAAATTGGTAGAGCAGTCTCTGAAAACTTTCGAAACACCTTTGCGGTCTCTGTACACAGGAATGCCAACATTATACGGGTCTGTCACTACATAGAATGTAACCTCCACAAACAGTGCTTTATAACATGAAAGAATGTCCAGTCATCCTACACGTCTCAACCCTTTGTACACAGTCAAGTACAGACAAACAACTTTTGGAGATAAAATTGTTGATTAACCCACATTTCAATCAACAAGACCCTTCATCTGGTTTACGGCTACAACTAATCGTGATCCTCCAATGATTCTTTCTCCAACAACATTGTCTCTCAGATCGTTTTTCTCCTTCGGGCAGGTCGACTGATACTCACAGAGCCAACATCAACAATTAGCGATAAAAATACGTTGACATTCGAACATGTCGTTCCTTCTTTTGCAACTTTCCTCGTTGCAATGAGGATCGCCGTGGAGACAACCAAGATCTCTTACGAAATATCTCTTCCTATCACCACGAAATATGTTTCCTCATCTTCTTATCCTTTTATCTCTTTGTTGATGGTGATGTCCTCCTAGTCGTTTGTTCACCCAGTGTAATAATTTTGTAACCTAACTACAAACACGGGCATATGAATAAATTTCTCTTCTTCAACTCGCAAACCATATGAATAAATTTCTCTTCTTCGACTCGCAAACCAGGGCTAACTTACTTTTAAAAGCATCACATGATTTTTTTTTAGAATTAATCTATTGTTGTGCATCAATCAAGCAACCTATTTTTTAGAATTAATCTATTTTTTTTAGAATTAATCTATTGTTGTCCGATTCCCTTGGATGCAGGTCAAGATCTGTAATGCAGTTATTGTTGAGATTTTCTATTAATTAAATTTGGAGAAAATCTTAGGAATGTGACAACAATAGGATTTGTTACTAAATTAACTCCATTTATCCTTATGATGAGTTATTGCATCCTATATTTGTTGTGAGTGAATTGATAGATTCAATTTTCTACTCCTACCTATAAAAATGTAAGCCAGTAGAGGATATGTGTGATGAGAAGGTGGGAGGAAAAATAATTCCAGATGTGCAAATCTTTTATTGTAATCTTCTATTCAGTAATAAGATTGCCAATGGCTCTGTTTGGTGGACGTAGCCGAGATTGGTTAGGTGAACCACATTAAAACCTCTGTTTGTTTCATGGTTGAATGCTATGTGTGTCTTATTTGTTTTTAATTTTCCGTTATGTTATCTCTAACACTTGGACACTTGGTATCAGAGCGAGTTGAACTGCCTATTGCAGTGATTCAATCTGACAGCGTTTTCAAAGGTGTCATGGTGACAATCCTTGAGGTGCTGATCGGCGGCCCGCTCTGGATACAGTGTTGAATTCTTCTCATTTACGTGGAAGCTGCTTGATCTGCAGCGTGAAGGAAGGCAGCTTGCGTGAATGCTCAATCGAGTTTCACATAGATGAAAGCAGTGACTGCTGTTGTTTTTTTAAACATTACGCTAAAGCCAGGAGTAAACTATGAGCTGGAGGGTGTATGCCATGGACCATAAACTGGATAGTTGAATGACTCAGGCAGCGTCGATTTTGGATTCATACGTAGGCTGAAGTGAGATCTGCGTATCGTAGACCAGAGCTATGCAAAGCAAAGTTTGGAGAAGGCTGTGTGTTGAACTGAAGCAGCGGTGAAAGGTGAACTTCATGGTGATTTCTGGCTGGTTGAAGGCTGCATTAAAAGTAGCATTGAATGGTGAATTTGCAGCGCTGATTTCATTTTGCTTTTAGTTGAGATTCAAATCGATTGGTGAATTTGCAGCGGTGAAAGGTGAGCTGCACAGTCTTCAAGTTTTTCTTTTACATCAATTATTAAAATGCCACGTTGAACCGTTGAAAAATCGATATTTGATTTGGAACGTTTTTGAAATGGGTCTTTAAAAATGATTTCAAATGGGTCTCCTGTTTACATCAAAAATTCGATTTAAAGTTTTTTATAAAGCTGTTACAAAATGCCTTTAAAAAAAAAAAGACGATTTGTATTATATATGATATTATAACTATATCATATTTCATTTTTCAAATGGTAATATGCCATGATATTACAAAGCAAGGGCTTTTTTAATAAAAACTAACTCATTTCGAAATTGGAGATTTTTATGAAACGAGCTACTAAACATGACAAAAACACAAAGAGCTCAGTTTGAGATCAAGAAGTTCAATGGCAAAAACAACTTCGAGATTTGGAAAGTGAAGATGTATGATCTACTCGTGCAATAAGGCATGGCGAAGACACTGTTGGGAAAAGCCAAATATCCTTACACCATGACAAATGATGAATGGAGTGACTTGGATGAAAGAACACTGAGTGGCATTCGACTATGTTTGGCGAATGATGTTTTGTTTAACATCGTGTCAAAGAAAACTACTGTTGGTTTGTGGACAAAGCTTGAAAAGCTGTACATGACAAAATCCTTAACCAATAGGATTCTTCTAAAGTGAAAGTTGTACAGCTTGCGCATGAAGGAAGGTACATCTATCATTGATCATTTGAATACCTTTAATACTCTCTTGGTGCAATTAGAAAGTATAGAGGTAAAATTTGAATCAAAAGATAAATCTATAACTTTATTATGCTCATTGCCCGAGTCATTGGATCATTTTGTTACTTCTATAAGTCTTAGTTCATCAGAAACCCTTGAGTTTGATGATGTTATTGGAGCTCTGTTATCTGAAGAAACAAGGAAAAGGTCAAATTCAGAAACCTCTACATCAAAAGCAATGATGGTCAGAGGTCGTTCTAAAGAAAGACACTTCAGTAAGCACAACAACTCACGTTCAAAATCGAAAGGGAAGAAGAGTAAGGTAAAGTGCTAGTTTGGTGGCAAATCGAGATACTTGAAGAAGGACTGTTGGAAGCAGCAACAAACAGCCAAAGAAGACTCTTCGATAGAAAAGAAAGAAGCAAACACGACAGATACATGTTCGGCATCTGTTTCAGATATGACTGATGAAGTGTTATCAGTTAGTTTGTCTAATCATGATCAACATTGGTTGTTAGGTTCTGGTGCATCAAATCACATGTGCATTCATAGAGAATGGTTTAACACTTATAAATCAATCAATGATGGAGTAGTTTACATGGGAAATGATGTCACATGTAATAATGTGGGAATTGGAAGTATCCAGATTAAAATGTTTGATGGGACAAATAAAATATTAACTAATGTAAGACATGTGCCTAAACTCAGAAAAGACCTCATTTCACTAGGAGTACTAGACACTAATGGATATAAAACTTTTATTCAAGGTGGAGTAATGAAAGTTTATAAAGGAATTTTACTAGTCATAAAAGCAAAGAAGGTTGGAAATATTTTTTATTTAGAAGGAACAATAGAGTGAGATCATGCTTCTACAGTATCTGAAAACGACAATAATTCTATTCGTTTATGGCATCAAAGGTTGGGCCATATGAAGGAAAGAGGATTAAAATTTTTATCTGATCGTAAGCTGTTTCCTAGTTTAAAATCTTCTAAGTTAGATTTCTGCAAACATTGTCTATTTTGGAAACAAAGCAAGCAAAAGTTTAAAACCGGAAAACATAGTAGTAAGGGAATCCTTGATTATATCCATTGTGATGTTTGGGGTCCATCTCCTACAACCTCATATGGAGGATCATCATATTTGGTATCTTTTATTGATGATTTCTCTAGAAAGGTGTGGGTCTACATTTTAAAGAAGAAGTCTTATGTATTCACAGTTTTCAA
Source organism: Pinus taeda (assembly GCA_000404065.3). Lineage (NCBI taxonomy): Eukaryota > Viridiplantae > Streptophyta > Pinopsida > Pinales > Pinaceae > Pinus > Pinus taeda. The sequence goes on from APFE031021981.1 coordinate 36,742, forward strand.
ACAGTTTAGAGCATTAGTTGAAAACATCACTGGAAGAATCATTAAATGTTTAAGAACTGACAATGATGGTGAGTTTTTTTTTTCTAAATTAGGCTATTCTATTATGTACAAAAGATGAAGATACAGTGACAGTCTGGCTTTACATCGGGAGCCTGCTGCAAGAGATACTGGCAGACAGGCTCAACCCTTTGGCCATGCTTACTAAAAAGACTCAGAAATTCCCACGCAGGGGAGGACCGTGAAAGTTCCCACGCAGGGGAAAACCAGAAACCAGAATAGCGACCACCAATCCCTCACAGGGGAGGACCCAAAACCATAACAGTAAACATCAATCCCACGCAGGGGAGCGCCACGGAGGCTAAGTTCCTCATACCCAAGAGAACCCCAAAACATTGACACAAAGACACGTCGGCCCCAAAACATCGACGGCTTAACCAGCCTTGACATAACAACACATAAAAAGACAATCACAAGTGGACGAGGAAACCTGACCAGAGAAGCCAAGAGCCAACACCCGGACATCAATTCCCGAACTGGAACCGCGTGCTATTCTTCCGGCTCCTCCTCCACTATTGGGAAGGGCCTGTAGTAGTCCTCCTCCAGCTCCATTGTTGCAGCTTCCTCAGCCTCTGCAGGTGGAAATTCACTGCCGTCCTTGTGAGGAGTCGGAGCCTCAACTGTCTTTCCCTTGTCTTCCTATGTCGCGTTGGCCTCATGGCTTTCTTCTAGCGGGGGAGCTGGAACAGGCGGAGAGTTGGTGCCTCCTTCCTCCTCTGGTTCGTCAATGAACAAAATAGAGATATGAGCGTTGATACGCGGCCTCGTCAAATGACTATCGAAAGAGAAGATGACCGAGCCAAAGAAGGGTGCGCCAGAGGTGCCAGAGGAGCTGGCTTCCAGGAGTTGGGTAAGCCGAGAAGGATGAGTGATGGCTGAGCTGGGGCAGTGACAGAACCAATGGTAGTGCGGGCAATGACAGGGAGGGTGAGATTCTTCCGCAGCGG
>APFE031021989.1:96305-115368 GCA_000404065.3 Pinus taeda
TTGAGTTTCCACAAATCAAAACTCTGACCATTAAATTTCTCGATCTCTATCTTTCCACTGCTCGCCATCTTCTTTCACCACTAGAATCGATCTCGCAGATCTCCCATTGAATAGGGTCTACCACAAGCCTGAGCGAAACCCCTCAACAACAAAGGCGTCCCCTTGAAGCCAAAACAACTCTGATACCAAATGTAGGCTTTAACCCCATACAAAAATTACCTGCATACGAATTCTGAATCACAGGAAAAATAAAAATGCGAGAGCATAACACATAAACAACACATATGCACAGATATTTCCCACTGGATCTCAAAACCGAGACTACCAGCTTGATTTTTCATTATGTTCCTTTCAATGTTATAATACATATCTATACATGCTGAAGCATCCAATACCATGGACCGAAAACCATCACGTCCAAAACCATGGACCGAAAACCGTCATGTCCAAAAACATGTGCGAAAATCATGCCCAAAACCATAGGTGGGTCCGTCCAACCTAACATAGGTTCCAAAACCAAAATTTTCTAGGGTGCTGCCTCGGAACCCATATAGTGGGGTTACCTGCACTCCTCAAACCCCCTGTGACCCCCCTGCTATGTAATCAGCGCAACGAAGGGGGGGATTCGCCCCCCCTCTAACCCCCGGTTAACTACCTGGGCTAGTCGTGGAAAGAATATAACACAACCCAACAAACATGAGCTACAACTTGACCCTTCTAGAGTATTCTTCATATTTTTCACATGGCTAGCCCCTTTTCCATGAATAATGGAGGTTTATGTGGTATCCTCTCTAATTATGGTGGTCAATTGTGATAATTCAACTTCCAGGACATATAACTTTCTCATACAAGCTCTGATCGAAGGAATTCTTATGTCATTGGGAAGGTACAGGTGTGTAAATTATGAGATTTAGGTCCATATTACTTTAAGACCACAAAAACTGGTCATTTAAGACCTCAAAATGGATCCTAAATGATTTCACCTTAGATTTTCCAAGGTAGGCCTACCACTAAAACTACCCATATAAGTTGATTTCCTCTATTTTCCACCCTAAAAACATCCATAGATGACAAAAAACATAATGATCTAATATGGATCATGATGTGTAGAGGATCCTTGAAATCCATAGTCTTAGTCTGACGTCTTGTGCAAACATGGCCATTAGCTAGTGTTTGGCCTCTTCCTCATGAAGAGCCCATCAACACTTTTGTTAGAGAGGGGAGAGTTCTAAAGGAGCACAAGGAACCCTTCCAAGCATAAGAGGAGAGTTCACTTACTCTCACTAACCTTTCAAGGTGCATCTCCAGGGCCATGACCATATTCATTAGCAATAGAAAGTATACTAGCTTCCTTATCATTTTTCTATTTGATTTATTTCTTATATATATTTCTTCATATTCTTGTCTCTTTACTTTCTATTCACAAGTTATCTCTTTCTGAATAACTCTAACTAATTATTTATCGATGATGTAACATCCTTATAGTATAGCAAGGGTGATTTTGCTATCCAAATGAGAAAAACAACCAAACATATTGGTGTCTCCATTCAATTTTTAAACCATGAATCACCCTTCCAAAATTGTTAGAGGTTTCCTTCTTATTTGCTTTATCTTAGAGGTATTCAAACCAACCCATCTACAACTTGAAAACATATTTTCATCCTTTCACTTAAGTGGATTCATTCTTCCATAGCTCTACGGATTACATGCTTATTTCTTTTAAACATGCAAACATTTTAATCATGTTACTACTCTATGACAAGACTCATGTGACTATCTACATATATACCCATGTGAATCATCTCATTCCTAAAAAAAAAAATCAAATTTTTCAATTTCATTTTAAAATTTAGGTGATATGATTTATTTTTTGTACATTGTAAGCTTTAAATATTAGCAACCCATTCTTGCATCGTAGGTAGTCAACATAAGTTGGTAAAGGGGGTATAAAGAACCAAAATCGCTTATCCCTTACCACTTGGGTTGGAAATGTTGGTTAAAAGAACTTTGATTTCTTTTTCCTTACCACTTGGATGATTTCCCGAGTAATCCAAACTATTTGAGGAATGAGACAAAATATTGGTAATAAAAAAATGTCACAAATGCATAAAAGAAATGATGTAGAGCAATTCATATGAAAATAATTTAATTTTTAAATGGTCAAAAATATTGTCAGACTACATCATGAGAAAAAAATTTATGCTTTTACAATAGTGAAGGCACATATTTATATTATTTACAATGCCTTTCACCTATAATCGTGCACTTTCATCATATGTCAAATAAGATGGATTACAAAAACCATGGGTGAATACCATAAATCACTATGGTAAAAGCTAACTAATAGTTGTACATGGTAAAACCTAATTGTACCATTATATCTTAATTTTTCCTTATTCCACCTCTCAAATACCATGGGTGGTTAAATGGTTTAGCAAAACCATTTGGTTGGAAACCACCAACAGTGGAAAATAATTACTGACCATGGTAATTTGATGGAAAAGATAGATATCCACCAACGTCCACTTGAATCAGTCCCCACCCCCCCAGGAAGTGGCGTCCATTGTGTTTAGTTCCCCCATTAGATGGGGAAACTTATGTTGAACTTGGGCCTGGATGAGCCACTTTCCGTGGTGGAAGAGCTACCTTAATTTGACAACCCCATAAAGTTGGATCCTCTGTTAGTAAGTGCCCTGAACCTGTGTGTCCACAATTTGATTATTGGTTTCTTGTTAACTATAGTTAGGATTGAGCTCTATTAATGTCAACTACTCTGCTACGTCTCATGTGTCCAATAATGGTGGAAACTATGGGTGAAGGAGGTCCACATTGAACACTGGGTGTAAGTTGAGGAAGGGGAGAAGACTAGCTCAATAGCATTTTCACCCATAGCATTGGTGATAGTGTAACATCTATAATGAAGTGGACAAAGCTTCCAATGGGGTCTTATAAGGTGCCCTTTTTGCATATGCAACCAAACATGATTTCCCACCTAAAACTTGTATGGCGCCCAATGTTGATCATAGCGCTACTTGTACTTGGCATTGGATTTATGTAGAATATAATGGACTTATTGATGGAGGTGTTGAATCTACTCACTGAATTTGGTGGTTTTTTAGCCTTATATTGAGCATGGTAATATTTTTCTTGTGTGGACACAAGGGGTAGTGCTACATAATTTGGACCCAATGGTTAAAATCACAAGCCCACCTAAAAATGGTTGTGGTTGGTCGAAATATGGAGGGCTCTATTTTAGTTGTTTTAAACATAGGGGAGACTTTCATTCCATGTGTGTGGATGTTTGGAGTTGTACATGTGCAAGATATGCCACAATCATATTGTGGACAACATTAGTCTAGATATCATTGTAAGGGTGCAATGTAGTGGATTTGGTGAGCTTGGTGTCAAAATTTGACCAAAAACTTGTCCATAATGTGCTTAGGAACTTATTGTCCCAATATAATATGGTGCTTTGCAGTATATAAAAATGTACCCCCATGTATTCGAAGAAGAGCTTGGCAATGGCCTCCATTGTGATATTCTATTTTCAAGCTATAAGAATGGCCATTTTAGAAAATTGATCTATAACTTTGAAAACATTGTCATTTCCCTACTCGGTTGAAGGAAGACCATACATGCAGTCTATTGAGATGGATTCCCAAGGCTTGTGAGGAATAGGCATAGGGATGCACAGGCCTTGCTTCTTAACGGTTCGTTTGGAAATGGCACAAGTATTTTAAGACCTTATATATAGCTTGTTGACATCTTGTTGAAGTTTCAGCCAATAGATATACTTTTGTAGCACTGCCAGTATATTTTCCATGCCAAAGTGGCCTACCATCTTACTATAGTTAGCTTCCCAAATAAACTTTGCATGTTCATTGAAGGAACAAAAATATGGCCTAGATAGCATAACATTCCATCTGCAAGATGAAATTCAATGATGATCATCCCTTTTTTTTGCATCTAGTAAGTGGCAATGAAGTCAAGATCATGCTCAAAGATTTGGGCCATGTAATGAATATAGAGTTGCTAATTCATGTCTTTCTTCTGGAAAATTACAATTGGGCTTCTAAGGGGTGAGGAATTTGGTTAAATGTGACATTTTTTAAGCAAATCTTGGACTTGGCACTTGAATTACCCAATTTATAAAAGAAAGCAATGACATATTGGCCCTTTGGGTAGAGTTGCATTGAGGCTTGGCTTGATTGACTACTTTACCTGATAGTGCATAGGTACTCTAGTGCATGAGGAGAAGATGACGTTGTACTCTTCCATGTCCTTGTCCACTTTCTTTTGTTGCTTGGAGAGGCCTTGTGTGGAGGTCATCGAAGTGGCCATGCCCTTCTACTTTCTTTGCGATCAGATCATAAATAAGATCAATTTCTTTGTTTGGGAGATTACCTTCCTGCATTACCTACCATATATCAAAGGAATGGCAGTAGGTGAAGCTACCTCCAGTATCTTGTACAATTTTCTGGCCAAAGTAATAATGACACTACAAGGCCTAGACTCATATACAGCATGATGCTTCCAAAAGTATGGTTGGCCTAAAATAATATCACAAACTTCAAGGGGGAAAACATCGCACAATACCGCATCCTTCAAAGGCTTGATGTCATAGGGTGAGAAACACTATTGGTTGATGTGAATGTCTCACCCTTAGCAGAGTCACCTGAGGAGGAGAGAAATTCCCTTATAAAAAACTCCACAATGAAGATGATGAACGGAGAAGTCCATTCCTCTCCCTCATGGTATTTAGGCCTTACGACACCTAAATTATCCATAACACAAACTCTTTTCATTGATATTTCCATTTCCTTTTTAGTCGAGCCTTAAATCACACCCTTCTATAGAACCTAAGCTATTAGTTTGAACATAAAAACTCTAATGGTTTTTGTTAAAGGAAAAGTGTGTTTCTTAAGGGTAGGGAAGAATCCTTGGGTCTGCCATAAATAAGTTTTCTTCTTGAGAGAATATAAGAAAGAAAAGGTTATCGTTGAACATAAGGAAGCAAGGGTTTTTCCCTTTAATGTATGTCAAGATAAGCAAGGAAGTGGGTATGGTAAGAACGATAGTATTACTTTGGAAAGTGTCTAGAAATGGGTGTGGTGTTGTCGGCAAGTCCAACAACTTGATTACCTTTGCTGAGATGAGCTTATTTTGACTTCCACTATTGACAATGAAGTGCATAGGAGAACCATTCATCCACATATATGAATGAAAAAGGAACTCACCTTCCTCTGGTTCTTCGAGCTCACATAGTTATTCCTTGGTTGTAGTAATGGTGGCACTAGGTTCTACATCAATTATCCACTTCCCCTTATCCAACTCTGATTCAAATTCAAAATAGGCATCTGACTTTAACTCTTTCAACTCAGCCACCAATGACTATTTTGAGAAACATTAATTAGTGGCATGTCAGGGGCTCTTATAGAATTCACATCACTTTCTTGTGTCTTTCTTCATCTTCCCATCACCCTTCTTAATTTGCAACTTAGATGGGTTATCCTAGGGTGGTCCATCCTAGTTCTATTCTTTGTTCTACTATTTGGGAAGTTTCATTTTCCCTACTTATTTTATGAGAAATTCGCAAATCCAAACCCTTTCTTCTTTTGTTTAAATTTTTTCTCAATTTTATCAACATATTAGTATATTGTGGTAGTGAAGATATTTCTAGGAAATCATTATTTCTAGATGTATCTATGTAAATTGTTGCAGTATTTGAGCAAAAAATTCCACTCAGTGTCTATGATACCCAACTAGGTGAGCAAGTTATGGAAGATATTTTTGAACTCTGACATTGTTTAGGCCCTCTCTTATTGCAATATTGTCCATCTCATGTACTAGTCTTCATAGCTTCCAACAAGGTAATATTGTTGCTTCATTACATCCTTGAAGAGCCCTAATTGGGTGCAACTACAGACATTATGGATTCATTTTTGGCCTTTTTCTCACGGTAAGTCTCTCACTAATCCTTGACATAGGGGATGGATTTAAGGAGTGCAAAGGTAATCCTTTCTCTATAGGAAAATTTATGGACTAAAAAATACCCTTCCAGCAAACTTAATCATTTGTCCAAAGCATCGTCATCTATCTGACATTTGAATATAAGAATATCAAAACTAAGTTGTACCTTGAAGGGGGCAACACCTCTAAAGTCATTATTTGACAAAGATGCATTGTTTGTTGTCATATTTGAAAGTATCTAGGAAAAATTATCCATCAACTCATCCCTTTGTCATGTGAGGGATTCAACGAGCAATAGTTTAATAGGATCTCCCACTCCCTCCACTTTCGTTTCTTTTGCCATGGGAGGTTGTCATGGTTGACAAGGAAAATATTTCAAAGGTCCACTCTAATACCATTGATCTGAATTGTTTGAGGAATAAGAAAAAATATTGACAATAAAAAAATGTCACAAATGCATAAAAGAAATAAGATAGAGTAAATTAATATGAAGTGAATTTAATTATTAAATGGAAAAAATATCATCAAACTACATTATGAGGAAAAAAATTATGCTTTATAGTATTGAAGGCCATATTTATATTATTTATGATGCATTCTCACCTAGAGTCATTCACTTTCGTCATATGTCCAATACCATGGGTTATAAAAACCATGGGAGAATACCATAAATCACTATGGTAAAAATTAACAAATAGTTATATATGGTAAAAGATAATTGTGTAGAAATTCCTTGTAGATTCAAATTGCATATTGTAATATGCCAAAACAATTGACTTGAGCAGAAACAATAAACGGTTGATGAAATAACAAAGCATAAAAGAGAAAGAATTCAATCACACATAACATAATAATTTTCTGGGGAAAGCAACATCTAAAAACCCCTACTATCTGTATATTGCATTAATAAAAAAATATGAGAATATTACAATGTTTTTCTCAAGCTCGAGCAACCTCTGCACTATCTCAATCTATTTCACTACATCACAAACCAGCTAAGCCAATACTTAGCCAATTCTATTGCCTGCAAAGCTCATCTTTCCTTGCAAAATTTCCTAGGGAATTAGCCCATATTTAATTGGGAAATTCCTCAATAATGAACTACACAATCCTCATAGGACTTCCTTTGATTGCATGCACCACCTGTACAATTCAGATGATTATACAACTGATAGTACATTGTCCCTGAACTCCAATCTCAACTGTGTCTTTCTCTGATATGACATGCATGAGTTAATTATGAGTGAATCTTTAGTTTACTGGTTGATAAATGTTGGTTACACCCCACTACTGCAAGTTACACCCCACTACTGGATCTTCCACTAATTCCTCCATTAGTTGGAACTATTTTAACTGACTTTAAATCAGTTAGATTGAATTAAATATTTACAACTCAAATAAACTCAACCTGGGCACCTAAACTTTAGGAACCACTCTACATGACTCTAGATAAACTCCCAACTCAAATTAATTGAGCCAACTAAGTCAAAATAACTTAGTTAACTATTACAAGTTTCTATGAGAATTAGAATTACAATTTAATTCCTAATTTAGTTCAAGGACAAAATTAAATTAGGATTTTCTTGTTGCATTTCTCAATACTCCCTCTCAACAAGAAAGATATTATCTACTACTCCGATCCTACCTCTGTGAAACTTGAATTTGCATCTTGACAATGTCTTTGTCAAAATATATGCATCTTGATCCTCTATAGGAATGTACTCCAACAACATGATTCTCCTCTACACACAATCGTGTATATGGTGATACCAGATTCAATATTCTTGGACCGATCATGAAAAGTTGGATTTTCAGAGAGTTTGATACAACTCTGATTGTCACAATAAATCACTATATGATCCATATGCTGACCAAATAACCCAACAAGGATCTTCCTCATCCAAATAGCCTCACAAGTTTCTTGACTAGAAACCATGTACTCTGCTTTTGTTGAATTGAGTGCAACTAATATTTTCTTCCTGTTGTACCAAGAAACTTTTGATGAACCAATAATGAAGATTCCCTTGATGTGTTCTTCCTATCGGATGAACTCCCTGTCAAATCTGCATCTGTGAAGCCTTGAAGCTTCACTTCCTCTATCTCTTTGTACAAAAGAGGAAACTGAGTGGTGCCTCTAAGGTATCTCAAAACATGTTTAGTTGCCTTCCATTAGACTTTGGTTGGCTTAACCATGGCTTGACTAAGTTGGTTAGCTGCAAAACACATGTTTAGTTGTGTGTTCACCAAATACATAAGTGAACCCAAAAGCTAGCCTATAAATAGTAGCCTCCACTACCTCACTTGAAGTAGCATCCTTCTTCCTCCAATTACTTATTAGACAAGTCTCCATGGGTTTTCTTCTTTCCATGTGTAAATCCTTCAATATCTCATTGGCATACTTTCCCTGAGAGATAAACAATTCCTCATCTCCTTGCCATACTTCCATACCAAGAAAGTAATGCATGAGCTCGAGGTCCTTCATTTCGAATTCTCTTGCAAGATCATATTTGCAAGATTTTATCAGCTTCGCATCACCTATTAGAATAAAATCATTGACATATAATAATATAATCAACAATTTACCTTCAACCTCAATATGGTAAAGGTTTGCATCTACTTCACTTTTAGTGAATCCCAACCCAATGAAATAGTTGTCAATCTTGGTGTACCAAGCACAGGGTGCTTGTTGTATTCCATACATCACTTGCTTGAGTCTGCACACATGTGACTTTCTATTCAAGGCCTAAAATCATTTCAAATGCCCAATATACACCTCTTCCTTAATCATACCATTGAGGACTTTTTTCTTCACATCCATCTAATGTATCTTCAATCCCATCTACGCTAACAATGCTAGAATAGATCTGATTGAAGAGTACCTTGCTACTGGAGCAAAGATCTCCTCGTAATCAACTCCCTCCACTTGAGAAAACCCTCTAGCCACAAATTTGGCCTTGTGTTTCTCCACACTCCCATATTTTTCTTGATTTACCTTGTAAAGCCATCTAGAACTCACCACTGACTTGTTTGTTGGTCTTGGGGCCACTTCCCAAACACTGTTTCTGATAATGGAGTCATACTCCTCAACTATGGCATCAACACATACTAGCTTTTGCACTTCTTACTCGAATGGAGATGGCTCAAACTCTACACACTCACTCATTAGAGCCATGTATCCAATGTAACGATTTGGTGACCTCCTTTGCTTGTGTTGTGATGTGGGTGCTCCCACATTCTCTCTAGCATCATGCATCAATATGTCATCCTCTCTGGTGTGATTCCTTCCATCTGTGGAAGCCTCTACATGAGTGGGTGTTTCCACTCTCTTCTCCTCTTCATGTGGTTACTCCACATCATCCCGAGGTTTCTCCTTTAGAGCTAAAATCTCATCATCTACATGCAATTGAATCTCCCTCTCAAGGCCTTCTCTTCATTAAACTTCACATCTCTATGAACCATTGTCATCCTATTGGATGGCAGGTGCACCTAGTAGTTATGAAGTGTATTAGTGTATGCCATAAATATGCCCAACTTAGTTGTTGGCTTTATATTTTTTTGTGCATCCTTGGTAACATGACAATAGAATGATGAACCAAATATCCTAAGGTGTGCCACATCTAGCTTCTTATCTGAAAAATATTATTCTGGTGTACTCATCCTGAGAATTCAAATGAGGGCTTATGTTATGCAAATAAACATTTGTGTTGCATGCTTCAATCCACAAGTGCAACTGTAGGCCCTGATCATGTAACATTGTCTGTGCCACTCCCGCAATTATACTTATGTTCTTCCTTTCAGCCAGCCCATTCTATTGTGGGTTATGAGGTGTTATTAATTCCCATCGAATGCCTTCTAATTCAAAGAATTTCTTGAATTCAGTCAACACGTATTCTCCACAATTATCGCTTATGAGCGCTTTAACTTTCCTACTAGTATCTTTCTCGTCAAGTGCTTTAAATTCACAAAATTTAGTGAACATTTGATCTTTCTTCTGCATGAAGAAAATATATCACTTACAATAAAAATCATCAACAAATATTACATAATACTTCTACTTGGTCGTGGATGTTATCGAGAACGGTCCACCCACATCTAAGTGAACTTGATCAAGGATCGCTTGCGCTCGACTGTCTTTATTATGAAATGAAGCTTTAGTGTACTTCCCCAATGTACACCCTTTGCATGTGCATCTCTGCTCTAGTGTACCCTTGGGAAGTCTTATAGAAATTTGTTGCATGATCTTCAAAGCTCCATGGTGCAAGTGACCCAATATTTTATGTCACAACTCACTGATGTCTCATCTCTGCACCTTCTTTGCTTTTGTGCTCAAAGCAGTATAGTCTTCTACATCCAATTTTTAGAGGCTCTTCACCTGAATCCCAGTTTGCTTCACCTGTGCTGAGGCTATGTGATGAAGGAAATCCTTTCCCTTGCTAAATATTACATCGTATCCATGATACTCCAACATGGAAGTTGAAACCATATTCTTCTTCAAACCCAGAACATACATGACATATTTTAATGTGAGAGGAGAACTAGACTCCCTTTGAAAGGTAACAGTATTGATGTCGGCTACACTATACCTCCCATCATCTCCCATTTTGATGTGCATCTGGAGGTCCTTATCCTCCAAGTCACTGAATAATTATTTGTTGTTGGTCATATGGAATGAGGCTCCGCTATCTAGATACCAGACACTACCCATCACTGATGTCACCATGCAAGCGATGCGGGTGAAATCCAGCTCGAATTGTGAATCATGAGCTTCACTGTCTATTCCTCATGAGGGCTTCTTGTTAGACTGCTTGTGCAAATGCTTCATGACATAGTGTCCCAACTCATGATAGTTAAAACATTTAATCTTCGACAAGTCCTTCTTCTTTCTGACCTGACTAGAATATGATTTGTAATGGGATGAATTCCCTTTCCCTTTCTTCTACTTTCTAGCTAAAGAAAAATGCTCGTCATCATCATGCTTTGATGAGGATCCATCTATGGTGTTCCGCCGAATCTCTTCTTGCATCAATTTGAACCACAAACGCTCCCAGTCTGGTATCTCTCCCATTTACTGAGTCTTGGTAGCTGTGCCAACTCTTGGGAAGGCCTATAAGTGCTAGGCTAACTATATCACCTTCAGCAACTATAACATCAACACTTCCAAGTTCTTCCTGTCATTGGGTGAACTTGGTCAAGTACTTTGGTAATGTGTCACCCTTCTCCATCTTTATTTTCCTGAGCGTGTCCTTCAGTGCCAGCTTCTTGTGGTCATTGTTGTTTTGAAACAATTTTATCAAGGTCTTCCACATTGCAAATGGAGTTTCCTTACCATGGAGGTTTGAGTCAATATGAGCTCAAACTCCTTCTAGGATAATCCTTCTCGCCTTTGCCACACACTTTCTCCATTATGCCAGATCTTGAGCATTAGCTGGCTTAGGAATACCTTTGTCTATGAATTACTTAAGCCTGTTGTCTTCCAACACTACCTCCATCCTATTCTTCCAATAAATATAGCTCGAACTACACTCAAGGGCATATTCAAGTCTCAATCAATAGAAAGAAATCATGTTGGCTCTGAAGTATGATACTGCATATTTGATTTCTCCTGCAAAAGAAAAACTCATATTCTCCTCTTCTATAGTGATTCCAGCTCTGATAAGATGTAGAAATTCCTTGTAGATTCAAACTGTAGTTTGTAATATGCTAAAACAATTGACTTGAATCTACTCTACTCATCAATGAAATAATGAAATAATTAAACTGATTCTTCAAGCAAAAGTTATGCAAATTAAAAAATATATACACACGCGTTTTCTTTGTTTTTGGAGCTAGATATTGGAACTATTGTATCTTTGTAATTTCAGCTTTCCAAACTCTAAAATTTGGTCTTATGGCATCCCTCTAAGAATTATTTTCAATGCCACAAGTTATACCAAATTTTAATTATTCAAGATAAAGTTATGCCCAATCTCCCACGATGACAAGATTATGGACTAGTTCAATAGAGAAAACTCGTATGGAGTTCCATGTGTCAATGTTTCGACCTTTAGCCTTGAAAACGATACATGAAATACTAAATTCTATGCACTTTTGGTCACATTTTCTTAAATTCAAATATGATGCTCATAGAGGAAGTTATGACAATTTTCCCAAGGTCACCTATTTGAGACTGAATTCTCAAGCATGCAAAAACCTTAACCTCCTCGGACCATATCTCAAAAAATATAGCAAACCAATATCTGAAATTTTCACTATAATTTCATTAGGATTTCAGCTTCCCATGGTCAAAATCTCAACTTCTTAACCTTTGTATCAAAGAAATTTATAGAGAAAATTCCAATATGACATGTTTGCAATAGCAAAACCCTAAAATCCAAAGCTCTGATACCAAATGTCATGTAACCAGATCACAAAAGATATAGATCAACGACTTCAAAATTAGCCTCTTTGAGGGGGAAAACTCCTTTACATCACATAAATTTACCATTCTTAAATGATACAAATGACAAGACCTCCTTTTTATATATAGGATTCTAAGGGTTCACATTACAATTAGAGCCTACATAACAATAATAATGTAAGGACACAACAATAACAATATGGGGGATACATTAACAATAACAATAAGGGTACTAAACTATTGTTATAGGGACCTAACATGAAGGGTTTGATGAACCCACTGATATGGATAATGAGTTGATAGTTGTCACTACCGTCGTTTTGCTTCCATCCACTATTGCACCATTATATCCATTGTCACTAGTCTCTGAGCCGACTATTCCTACATATTCTATCCCTTCTTACCCACCCAATTCAATTCTCTCTTTAGAATAGTTTTATACTTTCATTAGTTATCCTTAGCATTGTCTCCAAGTCATTTCTCTAGCTACCCAGCAACATGATATTGTTCCATTTATTCCACCACCAGTCTTACTACAACTTCGTTAAGAGATCTCCAAAGAGCATGACCAGGAATGTGAATCCTCTCCTGAGGGCCAGTCTGAGAAATTTGTTTCCAGTGGAAAACCACTGCAAACAAGGTTCCCAATTTCAAATGAACTTTCAGTAGATGTGCTTAGTGCATGGTATACCCCACAGTTGTTCCAATTTATTCGTGTCTCTACTACACAACTTGAATACCATATGGTTCGTATGGAATCATGGTGTATTGATATTTTAATGACATGAGAGCAACATTAGTAGCAAATTCTCTTGGTTAAAAGCGAGTGTGCTCAACTTCGCATGGATAAAGCCCAACTAGAGCAACAACTAAAACTTAAGTACCAAGTTGTAGTTTATGTGGCCAGATGTTGTTGTGTTTGTTGATGAGTATCCTTATGACATTATTTATTGTTCCCCTGTTGGATGTTGTGAGTGCATTGAAGTGGCATATGTAAAATTAGTTGTGTAGAATCAGGAGTTTGTTGTAGCGTCTACCACCACCCTCCAAAATCTTTCCTTAGCTTTGTTTTGGAGACTCCCTACCAACCTTTCACAACAACATGTCTTGCTTCGTCAAGTACACAAGCTTCAGTGATTTTCTTGCAAAAAGACAACCTGTCTATCAAAGCTTGTTGCATTTCCCTCACAGGTTGTTTCTGCGGACTTGGTCTAGCTGAAGGTTGAGAAGCTCCCTCAAGAAATTGTGCAATTTTGGAGGGAAACCAACCTTCCCTCCAGAAATTGCGCAATTCTATCTGGCAATGTGTTGGGCTCCAGAATTGCGCAAATTTTCCAACCAAGCTTCATCTAGAAAATTTTACAATTCCTCCCAGCAAGGCTGCTCACCCCAGGAATTGCGCAATCATGGGTAGGGCCAGCTTCTCTTCCGAAAAACTGTGCAAATCTCCTAGGCAGCCAGCTCATCTCCCTTCCAGAAATGCACATTTTTTCCCAACAGTTGAGCAGGCTCTTGCATGTGTAGTTGGGTTGACCAGTTCCACTAGGGACCAAGGAAACTTGACTTGCATGCATAGGCTGATTTTTCCTAGAATATAAAAATAAACATGCAAAAAGCATCCCTAGATTTTAGGGAGTTATTTTTAGCAGCTGGAGGTTACATGCAAAGATCATTTTAGAAACTTTCTTCCAAGTGTTTCTCTTTCCTAAATTTGTGGCATGCACGTCATGAGCTTCAAACTTATTTGTTTGACACTTCAGAGCTCATTTCTTCACATTGATCTTAGAGCTCTAACATCCAACAACACATCTAGGACTCTTCGACACATCTAGCTCAACTATTCATGGGTAAGTGGTCTCAACTTGTCTTTTGCAACATTTCAGTCGCTTTTTGTGTTTTCTCTTGTGTAAGTGTTTTTTGCTTGATTTCTTTGAAAGCTTGTTGTCTTTTACATGCATACTAGCTTGTACTAGCACCGTTTCAATTTTCGTTAGTATCTCACTACTGTCACATGCATGAACGGTCATCGATTCGACGACTCACTTCACCCACATGCATGTTGTTTTTTTTTATGAATCTCTCATTCAAAGTTTGTATGTATGATCATATTCTTCTACTTACACTTAGTATCGCCATGCATTCACTTTCACATTTTCTTTGAGTTTCCCGTCGGCGGGTCTGGGCAGTCTTGGCCCGAACTCTGCCTCACGAAGATAGCATTGCGCAATCCTGAGAGGGAAGGCTCTATCTTCCCCTTAAGAAATGCACATTTATGCCCAGTAACTATCCTTTAGGCCTAATTTGCACAATTCTGAGGGACAGTAACTGTTGGCCCAGAAAATTGTGCAATGCAATCACTGAGCCTGCAACCATTGGCAACTGAAATTGCGCATTGTGAAATTAGAGAAATCAGCCTAGATTGTGCATTGCGCAATTAGATCAATCAACAGTTAGCCTGGATTGCACATTGTGCAATTATAATAGCTATTCATGCCTCCCAGACAGCCCAAACTACCTTTTCACAAGTCGGGCAGCCAGTCTCCCAGCCTCCCAGAAGAAAGTGCACAATCTTTGCCAGTCAATCCCCAGCTATGTGTTATTTCATTCCCGAATTTGCTTTGGTTTTCGCTAAAAAATTTCTTGCCATGCATGTCGCTTTATCTCCAGATCTAGCAGGTGTTCATCCACCTCTTCACAGCTTATGATCAATGGCCTCCAAGAGATCAAGATCAAATGACACTGACGAAAGTGCAATTGGAGTAGAAGTTGAGTGAGTGTCTGCAAGTCTACCGATCTATGAAGATACTAGGTTGATTCTAGACAAGGAAATCAAGTTGAAATGGCAAGAGGTCAATGATGCATCTGCAGGCGCATTTGGGGAATACCTCGAATACCTCCAGGTATATGTGAACATCAATAAGTCTAGCTTGTACCGGATTGCATGCAAATACCCAACGTTCCCATGTGCGTACATGATACAATGGATCGTCTCGCACATTGATCCAAGATGATGATGTTGAGCATTGTCAGTGGGACAAAGATTGAAACCTTCAGGGCATAGTATTATGATGATATGTATCATATGTCATAGCCAGTGACTATCATGGAGACTCCCTTCAGCTTACCCAGCAGCAACGCCAACTCCAAAGACATTCTGAAGAACTAGGTAAAGGAGCCGACTAGATTTAGAATGACACCCAACCAAGTCTACAAGACAAAGATACTACGGAATGCATATCAATGCTTGGTCATCTTTGCATGCCAACTTTATGCCCAAGAAAGCACGGAAACCTTCCCACAAAGTTGGGTGGTCATGCTGGACCAACTGGCCAGAGAAGGAAAAGTATGCAACTCGTCTGGCATGTTGGCTCATCAGCTGAAGGAATAGGTAACAAGGGCTTGACAGCCACCCAAAGGTATGCAAGCAGAAATTTAAATGTCCACCTACATCTTTGATGCAATCTATGCCCGACAGGAGTTCCTAGGCTTGAAGTGGGCATGGTCACTAGCAGAGACTACTGTGAACACTTATTGTAAGATGTTGTCTGAATGCAGCTTCAGAGGAGTTATCACACGGTTGTCTAATCATTTTTTCACCCTAGTTTACAAGATGATATTCACACAGGATTCACCCTACATGTCGAAGGCAACATGGAGGCACTGATAAACATAGCTGATTGGTATGCCTCATCGTCCAACACCTTCATATGGATGTACAGCATGGAGAAACCTCTGCATGTTCTATCGAATTTTGCCTTGAACGTACTCATCATGCAAGAAGTAGCATATCACATCTCAACAGGATTGATAGCTAGGCACACCGGAAGAAGAAGGCACCTTGGATCGATCTTCTTTTGTGCACCAATTTATATGAGATCTAGAGTTTCAAGCATGCAGCTGCTGAAGCAGAGCAGATGAAGAAGTATCAATTCGGCCTCCGAAGCTACAGTCCGTATGACATGTATTGTCTTGTGAAAGATCACTGCACAAGAGTACAATTAAACTGGATCCACGGGACATGTCATTGGGCGGAGGAGGACCCATGGAGATATTGTTAAAACAACTCTAGACTCAATGAACATGTTGGCTTCGCTGTGGAATGGTTAGCGAAGCAATGTGAAGCAACATCCCAGAGAGCTCCAGGAGCAATAGCAGTAGTAGAGGTGAACATACCAGTGCGCGACAAGGGCAAGAGGAAGATTGTTGATCACATGGAGAAAGAGAAAAGCTGCAAGTTTTGAGCAGATCCACTTGTGGAGAAAGAAGCTATGGCCATAGAGGCAAAGAGGCAACAACGCGACAAGCAAAACAGAGAATGGAGGAAATAGAGAAGGAGTTGCATGAATTGAAGGAGCAACTTCCAAAGGAACAAGATCTGCACAAACAGCAGAGGGAAGCGCAGAACCAACAGGTGCAGCAGGGGGTGCAACATGTGCAGATGGATCAAATAGTGCATGTACAGGTAGTGGACTCATCAAAACATCTAGCATCAGGAAAACAGGGTGGACCATCACAGGAGCAAGAATTTTCTCAGAAGATAAAGCAAGCGCTTGAACATATGGATACGGACATGGAGCTGCAAGAGTTAGAGCATGACATAAACCTCGTGCCTCACCACCAAAAGGTTGACCCACCAGCTTCACTGCATCCAGAAGATGAGGAAGTCCCATGTGACCAAGGAGACACTTAGATCCTCGGAGATCATCCAGAAGGAGAGATGCCTAACATCGGATTCGACGAGACTCAACATAGAATTGTGCAATCCCACAGAGTGCCAACTCCAGAAGATCATACATCTCCTCCGTAGTATGAGGAACGAGTGATCATGTCTAACCTGTGCAAACATCCAACAACCTTGGGTGATGCCACTATAGCATATGCCGAAGCCACTAGCTCAAGTGTCCGCTTTCTAATAGCTGAGAATGAGAGAATGGCTAAGAAGCTACAGACGGCCAAGCAAGGAGGAGATTTGGTGACAGTTTCCACTTGAGCAGAACTAAAGAAGGCAATGCTATATGAAGTATTGTCCCTTGACACAGTTATGCGGGTGTTGTATTCCAAATTTGTTACCATGCATAAGGCAGTTGTCCATCTCAATGGATGGTAGTAGCGATGTGGTAAAAGAGCATGTATCTTGTTGAACATGCATGCTGCTTTTGATTATATGCAAATGTGGAAGATGAGATACAAGTGAGCCCCACTTCACTTTCTTAAGATGATGAAGCCCAAAGTGGTCGAGCTGAAGGTACGCATCCAGAGTCAGATCCGGAACTATGAAGAGCTCCCGCAACTCATCACTAGTTTATAGGCTTCCCATGCAACTGTATTCAAGAGTATGGATGATGTGGTGCTTGCACACGCGATCCCATCTATTGGGACTCTCACCTAGGCAAAGACAAGGGCACAGGTCTGACTAGAGCTTGACTCGTAATTTGACGAGTTGATGTGAATAGCCACCAGCCTAGACTTGTCGATCAGTGCAGACACCATGAACAAGTATGTTGCAGGCCCGACCGCATTGAAGACAATGATGCACATGCTTTCAAACGAGTTGGATAGAGGAGCCCGATCAGTGTACTTGGATGCTATGGAGGCAAGAGTCAGGTTCCAAAAAGATGTCACCTTGGAGAATGTTAGGGCCTAAATCTACCTTAGGTTGAGAAAGGCAAGATCTAGGGTAACATCAAACCACGCTTAACCTAGTAGCTCGCCCTACCAAGTCGGGAGAGGGCTCTTTCCTTGTCAATCTTAGGAAAATATAACAAATGAGGCTTGAGATGACTAATGTAAAGACTATTTTAGGTTAGGTATATGCTCAGAGGGGTTTGATTGAGTTTTATGATGGTTTGTTGGCTCAAATGTGAAAGGCAGCTTTGGGTATGGAGAATGGACTCAGTGTTGCAGAGTTTTCTATGGGGCGAGGTAGGAAAATGCTTTATTACTTTAAATTGAATGAGATGAAGAGTCTTAAGACTGATTAGGAGATGGAGAGGGCATGAGAGTCTCAAGGATCCTCTTCAAACAGTAGAAAACATAAATAACTAAACAAACCCTAGGTAGAGCACTACAACTTCAATGATTTCTACCTTTATCCTTGATTCACTTAGTTCAGCTGAAAGAGAGAGATAATGGCATACATAAACACATGTGAAACTTTAATTACAGAAGAAGAAACAATACCAAATCAAATTGCCACAAGAATCCCACAAAATGCTGCAAACCCTGGTCTATTCCTTTGCCAAACTGCAGAGATGAATGCATCTTTTCTATCTTTTGCAGCTCCATGTCCAGCTCATATGGAGTTATGAAACCAGCAAAAGAAAATATAGAAAAGATATATCAACACCTTAGAATTCAGCCTCTTCGAGGGGGAAACCTCCTTTACATTACATAAATGAACAATTCTTGGATGATTCAAATGATAAAGCCTCCTTTCTATATATAGGAGTCTAAGGAGTCAAAATATAACCCAGCAGACCTAACAATAATAACATAAAGCCACAAAAATAACAATAGAGGGATTCTATGCGGCACAGTAATAACAATATGGGGACAATAGGAGCACAACAATATTAATAAGGGGTACAACTACAATAGTAATGGGGTAATCACTAGTATTATAGGGACCCAACATGCCCCTCTCCTTCAAAAAAGTGTTGTCCTCAACGCTTGAGTAGTTCTGGATACTTCTGTATA